>JABASF010000296.1:0-48316 GCA_019776145.1 Harlomillsia oculata | reverse complement strand
ACATTACATTACAGGACATTTCGACAAACACTCACACAGCATGTCTGTCCCATTTATTAATAAATTTCGTACGAATGATACGAATGGATAATTCTGAATGATCCGGTGTAGCATCTTCGTAAGATGCTCTGTCTGTAGTATGCATGACAGTAAGTAAACATTTTGTGACTGCTATTTTGATTACTTGCTTTATCATTTTGATCCCAACGCAACAGTTACTATAAAAAGTGAAGGCAAACGGGAAATTTGATAGTTGTTTAATGTAAGTAGTGAAGGAATTAGTTCGAAACTGATGAAATAATGATAATATTTGAATAGGAATCTTTGAAGAAGACGATCATGAATGCTACCGACCTGGAACTTGCTCCAATGATCAAAGCGGTGTTAAGTGATAATCGTCAAGTGCAAAACGATTGAAGCGAGAAGAACTCGTTTGAGCAATAACTCTCTCAACGATGATTCAGAGAGGAAAAGAAGTGATAATTTGTGAAGCTTGTGGATTTTCACGTGGAGGGGCAAAAGAAGAAAAACTGCCGCAAGCCAACCGAAATCGAGGAAGATACAAGACAGATATGGAGACAGAGAGCTTGGGAAGACATCAACAGTGTCCAGTTAAAAAAGGCCCCACAAGCAGTAAAGAAAAGGGTGCCTTATATGATGCCTTTGCCTTGAAAAAGGACCATGTCTTCTCGTCTGATTGAATCCGACCTACCTTCACTACTTCTCGTGGACTCCAACGATAAAGTGGATAAAGGAACGGCAAAGGAAGACGAGAGATCTCTTCTCCCTTGAAAATGCATAGGAAGACGGTCAACCTGCTCTTCCTTCTTGGAGAGAAGAATCGAGCAGCCTGCTAAGAGAAACTAGTCTCTCAGTCCACGAAAAGTACGCACCGGCTTTGCCTCTCGGCCTCCTCACTCTGTCTTTTATTTAAAACCAATAAGAAAATCAAATCTTACAAATTCATCATGTTCTCTCGTACCTACACCAGTCAATGAGTGATTCTGGAAATGTGTGTTTTCATCAGACTCTTTAATTGACAGGAACAAGCCACTGTGAGTAATCTAACACCGAAGTAGTAGTATTAGGTGAAACTTGCCGTGCAAGTGCAGGTACATTTCAACATTCACATTTGCAACCAGTTGATTCTTAGACGTGCCGAATTAGGAAAGATCCTCTGTGTAGTTGACACTTGTTGCTTCGCTCTGAACTCCTTATCAAGCCATTGTATCTGTGCGAAAATTGGTCGACCCTTCTTCTTCATTGCTGTCTTGTTTTGCTGAATCCTTGCCGTTCCTCTTGTGCTCCGAGTGCGAGTGACTCACTCGTAGTGACTGACGGTGACACTGTCGTCAAACACCTCTTCGTGCTCAGCAATTGTTCATGTTTACAAACATCATGTGAAAGTAAAGGACAACAAGTTATCCAAAAGTGTCTTTGTAACCCGAACAGAGTGACGATGAGATCTGAACTAAAGCCGACATTGATCATCATGCTGTGGACTGTGCGGCGAGTTTGAGCATGGATCTGTGTCGTTTTCTTATCATGTCAATCATCACTGCTGCTCTTCATTTGTCCGGGTAAGATATTAAATCATTTGTAGTTGTAAACGCTATGTTCTATCGTTTTTGTTCATTTCATGACATTTCATTTGTTGATGTAAATTGTTATCATGAAAACATACTAGTGTAATTTATAATATTAGTCAGTCAGCAGCCTGCAATTATCCATCTTTAATTGTATTACCATTATACAATTTGGTATGCAGTTGTATTATTGTTTCTGTCCTATTTGGAGTACATGTATTGGTACAGGATGCTGAATATCATTGAGATAACATGTAAAACGAAAAAGAAATCGGAGAGTGTGCTTGGAATACATTTGTTTTTTTTTGTTTGGTTTTTAAACGTACATATTGTTTAAAATGAGTGGTAGACGGGAGAAAGGAAGCATGGAAGGTATATATTTGGTTTGGATAACGTGAGAAGTGCATTAAGAGCGGATTCTATTTGGATGTTTGGCATGATTTTTGAATTCATTTGTTGTGTAAATCTCTCTTTAGTGAGCAGTTGAGAGGACGACTTCATTGGTATAAATGAGACACTTACTTAAGGGACAGATTGAGGCGAGATTTTTATTGAAAGTCCATTTAAGGGTGTAATTTGGGCTGGTGGAACGCGAGGACTGACATGAAGAAAGGAATTTGAACTTCCAATCCAATTCCATTGTGAGGCAATGGGAATGGGAGGCTCTTCCCTAATGAGTACTTGAGATTACTGAAGGCATGCATGATACCTTTTGGTCCAAAGAGTTGTTCCACGCTGCTCATCTTATCTCTATTCAAGCTCTTCTATACTAGTAGGTTTAACAGTTGATACAACTGCTGATATAGTCATGGAGGATCCGCCGGGTCCAGCAAGTATTAGAAGCGTCTTATGAGGAACTGCGTTCGAAGGATTTGTAGAAGGAAAGAGCAGAGGACGAAGGCGACGCGACGCGTCTTTCAAGAATCTTCTTCCAGTAAAAGGTAGACGAGAGAGAAGGATGGTGGAGGAAGAGAAAAAGAGACGGTCGTCGTCGTCTTCTTCTTCTCCAGCGCCCTGGTCAATTTCCTCGGTGGTCTACGGATGTGTAATTGCAGGGCCCTTGGCCCCGACTCCCTTTTCATGAGAATGAGTGGCGATGACAAGGTTTCAGAGAGAAAAAGAGCCAGAAAACATTTCCAGATTGAGACTCTCACTTCACCTTACCTCACCCAGGTAATAATGCATAGTGAGTTGCTCACAGGCATGCATGGTAAATTGCTTCTTTGGCCCCATCTCCTAAAAAATTGTACTCACCTTCAATTCTTAAGCAGCTAAATGTAATAGTAATAAGTAATGCTTTGCCCCCTCCCCCCACTTCGTATAAATATCCTGGAAACATAATCAACGATGGAATAGAATGCAACTGTAATCTTCTTGGGGTTCTTACTAGTCCATTCTTCCTCGATGAGATAGAGTGAGCCAGCACAATGTTCACTCACTGTCCGTCCATCTGAGACTCTGAGACTTGTACTATCCTTTCTTCTTCAACTAGTCAAATACTCTCAGCCACAAATGAATTCTAACTCAAGCCTATAACGTGTACATAGGAACACGTAATTTGCAGTCTTCCAACCCATCTCATGTGTGATTTAATTGACGTGTCGTAAAAGTTGGGGTCCAACTCCATTTTATACCCCTTGTGCACTTCAACCTCAAATCTCATGCATTTTCACGGTATCACTTCTCCATTCTCGCTACTCTTCTCTCTGCATTGCATCACATTGCATCGTACGTCGTGTGTGTATCTCACAACACCACACTATACACTAAGTACTACTACACAACACAAGTATCACTCTCATCTCACGTGTTCACTCGTCAATGTAGTCGTTTCAAAATTCGAATAACACCCATAAATACATAACTACCGCGTAATTCATGTCTCCTGTATCTTAGTCTTCGTATACTCATCTTCATCCATCCATTTCCACATCTACCTCCACGTTCCGATGTTTCCCACTATTGAAAGTGTCCCACGGCAAAAACACCCCTGAGTACTCAGTAGCAGAAGCTTCTTTCTGGTAACTTGTTTTCTGACTGATTTCGACACCAAACCTTCCAATCATATTCATTTGCTCCATCTTTGTCGGCCGAGTAGTGGTTGTGTCAGTCTTTTGGATTCTTAGAATCCAAGCTGTAAGAACAGGTCGTATAACATTTTTGCACAAAACTGGGCCAATTGTGGTCATTTTGAAATTGATGTACGTGACGTGGCTACAGAAATGAAAACGGAGGAGGAATCGTGGAAGCAGCAAGGGTCGAAGTTGAGGCGTGTGTGTGTGTGTCAAAGGCAAAGCTCACAAGTATTTACTAGGGTCAATTACATCGTATTACATGAACATGATGACCGTGCATTATGGCCGTAAATCTTGCTTGGAGAAAATTACCAGTTTACAGCTCTGATCCGGTCAGAGTAATTATCATAGAGGAAAGTAAAGACTGTTCACTGGGCTCAGCTAGGCTTACTCGTCAGTTTTTCGTTCGGTTATCCGTACGTGTATTTGGTGTATAGTTGAAGACTGCAGATGTAGAGGATATGTTTCCAAAGGAAAAGTGACTTTGGGTTTCTTCTCTGCTCTTAATGGCTCTGTAAGAAAGGGATTGAGAGTCAAAGAACGAAGTTGAAGGGATGAGAGACTTTGAAAAGAGTGACTTCACTAGGATTCCAGTGAAGAAAAGGGTCGTCGAGCAGAGGAGACCTGCATTATGAAGGGATAGCAAAGGCTCTTATGGTAATCTCATTGAAGAGGCAGAAAGACTGATTTTTCTTCTGGGACTGATTAATGATATAAACAGGAGAGAGTGGAGATCTTCACATATTTTCTTAAGACAAATGTTTACCTCAGAAGAAAGAATTTACGAGCCCGATGAGAATGCCGAGCACACACACACTCACCACCACAAACTTGGAGAAGCAATGGGAACAACTGTATCAAGGAAGATCACACACCTTGATATTTCTATCGGAGCCTCATGCATATTTCATGTCATTCTCCATCATCCAGAAATACTTACGTTGCCTTGCTTTACGTGGCGTTGTTGGTTGTAACTTTGTAAGTAACCATCATCTTCATCTATAGTTGGGACTAGGACTTTCAAAATGGAGCAACAGGGAGCTAGTCAAGTCCTCTTCTAAGCACTTATCTTTTTCGTCCTACACTCTCACGTAAACTGTAAACTTGTTCAGACAGCAAAAATACTGTGTAACGTTGGCATTTTCAGATCTTCATTTGGATTTTGGTTGTTTGCGCAGGGCCATCACGGATTCATCCAGCTTGGGTCAAAGTAATCATGTGCTCATCGACCCCGGGCGTATGTGTCGAAAAGGATACAACAAGAAGAGCTTGCCGGACGCCTCCAATTTCATTCCGTATAGTAAAATGGGCCTGGCTCGACAACGTCGTAAGGTCCGCAGCTTTTGTGCCAAAGAGCCAGAAGTAATCCAAGAAGCTACTCGCGGAGCTGTTCTCGCCACGTCCGAGTGTCAATTCCAGTTTCGCAATCGTCATTGGAACTGCTCTGCACTTCCACGCAGCATTCGCCGCATTCTTCAAAGAGGTATTGCTTCACATTCCTTCCTCTTTATCAACATCTTTCAGCCTTATCTAAATCATTTCCGATAAGTAATTCATCCACTTGATCCAATTTCAGATTAGCTAATTATGAGGTAATCAGTGAATTCCCCATTCAATACCCACCTCTGCATTACATAACATGAAAAATACTCTCTCTTAATTATATTTCCACA
This sequence comes from Harlomillsia oculata, assembly GCA_019776145.1. Lineage (NCBI taxonomy): Eukaryota > Metazoa > Arthropoda > Collembola > Entomobryomorpha > Oncopoduridae > Harlomillsia > Harlomillsia oculata. The sequence continues at coordinate 42,982 of JABASF010000296.1, read as the reverse complement.
ATGGTTCATGGAATGTCACAGAAATGTTGTTCTATCAATCAATTATTGATTTTTACCTTCTTCAATTTAAAACCTTGACGTTCCAAATTCTCAAATCCATTTATAGATTATTTAATTTACTATCAAGCGATACTAGCATTTATTTATTAGAGTTTTTACTTTATAATATTATAAGTGTACTGGCTACAAACTTTTCATCAAACATTACTTTATACAATCGATATCTTAAAAATGATAAGAAAACGATAATATAGTATTATGTAATTTTCAATCAAAATTCTTGAACTCGTTAGGATAAATCATTTCAAAAACTTCATTGTCAATATATAACGTATACTCCAAAATTGAAAATTTAAATAAGGACCCTTTATATATATAAAAATCGGCATTCCACTTTGGTATCTTGTTGAAAACTAAAGCGACAAACAAACTTTGCATGGTTAACGTTTTTTGCGTAATAGGTACAGAACGTGCAAACATGAAATGAACAAAGTTGCTTACAACCACTTCACTTTGATTTTTATGGAGCTTTTTTAGCTGAAAGCTATTAGTTGGGTGTACTTTCTCCTTGAAGGTGGTGTGGTGTACCTTACAAAACTGAGACGGTGGTGCGGTGGTGCGGTGGTGCGGTGGTGCAGAAGGATGTTATCTGCATCATCTCAGCTCTCAAGTTGCAGGGTTGAGCATGAGGAGCGAGGACCTCCCTGATTTAAAGAGTAGTGGACAAGTGCCATGTAAATGCTTCATAATCATTTCGTTTTATGTCCTCATGAAACTAGACACAATGTCGTTGACCACGTATAGTAGGCTTATCGGCATCTGCCATGTCTTCTCTGTCAATGTTAAGTACTTTTTATACTCTCAACGGATTCAAACACCAGAGTCATTTAAACCGTATTAAAGCGTAGCCTTTTTCCTCAATAAAATGTCATACGTTTGTTTTAAAAATGTAATGTTCTACATAGTATTTTTGATAATATTATGATGTTTTGTGCCGAATGTTTCTTGAATTCGTGTAGTAGAAGAATAATTTGTCCATTTGTCCATTATTTTTTGTCACTTTTTGTACTAATACGTGATTTGGCATAGAATGTAAAGGATTTTGAGCAGTGTGTCTTGACCTTCAGCACATCCTGTGTTTGCCATTGTCGTCAAGCTACCTAATGTGCACAGGTGCTCAATCGCTGTGGACCACGTAAAGTTTTGTGGCATTACAAATGTTTGGTGCTTTGGACTTGCACTTTCATCCCGAACAGTTTAGTTTCCCCCTGTAGTCTCACATTGATGAATGATGACTGAAAAAGGACAGAGCTTGGGACCAAATAAATTAGACGGTAGTACTTTGTCTTCATTGCAAACTTGTTCTTGTTCCTCAGTCGGACTTACGGCATAGATTTCCTCAACATTTTCTTTTTCTTGTGTTGTATTTCATGACCACTTCACAACGTAAAGACGCGGTTTTGTTTGTCCAGAACATACATATTGTATGTTCATGACCTCAATGTTGTTAAAATGTTTATTGATTTAATATCAGGTTCAATTCAAAAAGAGTATTATACATTTTTATAAATGTAAAACAAAACAGATAAAAAGCTTTGAATTAGCGGACCTCGCTGTGCTCGCGATTAGAGAACAAATGAAACAAATTGAATGTTCAATTAAAAAATGCCGTGCCGGTTTTTTATAGACAGGTGTCAAAGTGAGCTCTCAGGACGGCCCGAAGTAAAAGATGGTGTACTCTTCGGATGATTTTTTGGTCGTGTCATGGTTTGGAATTGATAAGCTCTTGAGCGATAAGTCAATGTGGTGAGATGGTGCAAAGAGAATAAATGGAAAGAACATGACTGAGGCTGACAATGACCTGTCCCAGGACACGCATCCAGTCGTTGTGGTCTCATCCTCCATTAGTCCACCACAGCGTGGGAACCTTTTCTCAGGACACAAGTGGCTCCTGACGACTTTTCGGGCCGTAAATCTTGTCCAGGAGGAGCCTTATCCGTCCTTTCTATTATGGCCCTTTTATCTTCCTTCTGCAACTATTGTCAACCTTTCTTCGCTCTCTTCTTGTTCAATTCTTACATTTTTTTACTCTCACTTCAACCGCCCATTTACACTTTCTGCGTTTTGCAAAGCTACGAATATAGAAGCTTTTACGTAAAACGGTAATTTAGTGCATGCATTCTTTTTCACAAAAGATTTCTAAAAATGAACTGTCGAATAGATACTGTGCTTTAATTAATATTGTATCTTCATTGAGTGGACATTATAATTTTAATGTCCATTAGTGCATAGGAAAGTCGTGAAGTTGCTTTAAAAATCCTGTCTTCATTTGTTCAATTTATTGGGAGTGTACAAACTACAAATATACATGCTTTCAGTGTTTTCAGCAGTGTACTATATTCACTGGATATGACAATTTGAAAAGGGAATACATGAAACATCCTTCGGATGAGAGAAAAGACCCCCGTCGTATTATTGTCCACAAGAATAGAGTGACAACAACAATGACAGCTTCTCCTGAGTCATTGTTCCTTCAGGACATTACGGACAAGCCATTGGTACCAGTTCATGATGAGAAGTCAGCAGGGGGCGAAATGAGACCATGTTTATGACACCTCATTCAGTCATCGTATCTTCTCCTTCTAAGATGTGAGAAAAAATGGTCCGGAGAATTTTTCAGTCAACTTCCCTTCCATCCTTGGCTAATTTACAAGCAATAAATTAAGTGCGATGGACATGTCCTTATTGCCATGCTAATTTAATTTGGGGAATTGAAAAGCGCACCTTACCATGCCCACAGATTAATACACTACAGACATATCTAATATTCTGTCATTATTGACTGGTTTAAGAACACCTGACGTTCTCATGGAACTGTCCGCATTCATTGAACAGGAGAAGTATAACGAAGTGGCACTTTTGAAATTATTGAGATTGAGATGAGAATGCAGAATCCTAGAATTATTAAATATAATATATTCATGGTTAAATGATAGTTGAGAAGGTGGTAAAGTGCAACGGCATTTTTATCACGACCACGACTTACAATCATAATCCTGATACGCTGATACATTATAATGTAAATATATCATGTAAGGGATAGAACTGGTGATGTCTCGTCGGCGGGTTGCTGATAAATGCATGGGGTTTTATGGTCATGTCCAGGAATGAGGCAAGAAATCCAGTTTTGGTCTTTGGGTTCCAGCCATTACTATTTGGTGTAGCAACTTTGTTTGTGGAAATCGTCAGGATTATTGAAGGAGAACCAGGGAGTGAAAAAAGCAGTATTGAATGGAAAAGCAGAGATGGGTCGATGCATAAATCTGTGGAATTCGCATTGAGACAAAGCGTTTCTCTTGATGGTTGCAGATACGAGAGAGACAGCGTTCGTGCATGCCATTACGTCGGCCGGGGTGACCTACGCCGTAACGCAAGCTTGTAGTTCTGGTCAAGTGCTCGATTGTCCCTGTGATCGCTCTCTCACTGGTAAGAGAAGATGTGTCGTCAAATGCATCTTTCCCCTTTTTTCGCCTGTCACTCTCTCGTCCAGGAATCCCGGCTCTTCGATGTTCTCACGGATACGGACGGACTGGAATGCACTCTTTGACTTCATTCCTTTTTCTCCTGTCTGTCTTTTATATACTCAGTCAGAGGCACAAACCTACAAAACCCCCTGTTAATACGTATTCTTTTTCTTAATCATGTTCATCTTCTAAGTTGTAACTCTGCAAGATATTCCTATAACTACTGACTATTACTACATTACTACTTCGATTACTAATTCTATACTAAATGATGTAATGATATATGAACTACTAACTAAAGTATAATTTCCCTACACGATTTACATTCAACTAACATGTTACTTATTAATAGCTTCTTGCACCGGATATGTAAGTGTGGGGATTTGTTTACAGTTTACATGAGTACGGAAGAATAAATACATTAATTTACTACTTTTCTTGGCTTTGCATGTTTTTAATACTGATTTACTTTGGATGCTTTCCAGCCGTGCTCAACGGACGAAACACTTGAAAGAAGCATGTCTCGGAGATGTTTCATTGGTCTGTTATTCCGAGGACTGCCCTACGCTTTCTTTCTTTGCCGTACCTTTCCTTGAGACTCTTAATGGGATCATTTACCCCGAAATGTTGTTGTTATTCTTATAATGTTAGCATGTTAACATGAGCTTCTCCTACCTGTTCTGTACATAGTTAAGAAAACATGTGAAATATGACAAATTGGTTTTGGGTTTTCAGGGAAGTCATTAGACGGGAGCTGGGAGTGGGGCGGCTGTGGGGACAATGTCCATGTTGGCTACAGAAAGTCCCAAAACCTCCTCGACATCAAATTCCGGCGGAGAAGTGACATCCGCAGCCTCATCATGCTGCATAACAATGAGGCTGGTCGTCTGGTACGCACACACGCACTTTTGTAACCATCCCATTTCATTTTGTCAACTAGAGAGAGATTTTTGTCATTGAGAGAGGCAAACGAGTTGTCATTCGTCTTATCAGATGCTTATCTGACCTTTCATCACGGATCACATCTCTGTCTCTATTTTGAGGCTAGCGCGTCCACCAACCTGACGACGCAATTGCTTAAATGACGTTTTTTACCTATGACCAAGGCAGACAAAAACTGAAAGTATTCGTATACTTCTTTAACGTTGACATTACATTAATTGTTAACTCTTGCTATTATATCTTACGTAAATACATTCTTATTCATCTCTCAGTTACGGTAAGGTTCCACGAGATTACTACTAGATTACCATTACAACTAATATAAGAATATGAGGCCAACCACCTTGGTTTTGACTTTTGACTCGTCAACTCCCTGTGCGTAATAAGTTTTATTGCCAACATGACAACTGAACTTCCTTTTTTGCTTTGGTACACGACCGTGTGCGTATCCTATTTACAGTGTAAGGTTGCCCGTTTATCATTATGCTGTAAAAGGTTTGTTGTAATTCTTGTACATAACAGTATAATGTTGATGTTGTCTCTAATTTTATTTTGTTGCAGGCTGTGCGAAGTCACATGAGAAGGGTTTGCAAATGTCATGGTTTGAGCGGCTCTTGTACATTGAAAACATGTTGGCAAAAAGTCCCTTCCTTCCGAGAAGTGGGAGAGCGACTAAAAATTAAGTTTGATGGAGCAGCCAAAGTTATTCCGGGGAATGATGGGAAAACCCTCATTCCATCAACAGTCACAATTAAACCACCGGAGAGGGAGGACTTGATTTACTTTGATGATTCACATGGTTTTTGTGCCCTTGACCGGAATACAGGAAGTTTGGGCACGACTGGACGACAATGTAATGTAACGTCTAGCGGTGTGGATGGCTGTGATATCCTCTGTTGTGGCAGAGGCTATGACACTGTTCGCATTAAAGTGCAAGAATATTGTCGTTGTAAATTTCAATGGTGCTGTGAAGTAACTTGCGAAACTTGCACTTCCAGACGCTACGTTAGCACTTGTAGATAATCTAACAAGCACGCACCAAAGGCTAAATACACTTCAAAGTATGCACAAATCATCGTAGAACAAATGTACTAATTTTGTGCTAACTAAACTTATTATAATCTCTGTCAGGTTATATTGAACCAGTGCACCAAATCATTGCAAGTGCAAATAATTATTACTTGGAACACTTTAAAGCTTAAAGTATATTATGCCTCATCTATATAAATATTACTACTTTAACATTTTGGATTTATATATAAATATAACAAAAAACATTATTTAATTTATCATTGATGGAAGCACTTCTTTTTAACCTTTTTCTGAGAATTCTACAGTGCCAAAAGATTAGGAATTCAGATATAAGATTCGAAATAATATACTATTATAAATATAATGTACATTTAAAATGTTTACAAACAATGAGCGCAAATGATTTTAACACATACTATTGTAAATCTATTGTACAAACTAATTTACTATAAGTTATTAATTGTGTAAAAATGTAATAAATAATACTCATAAATTATAAGTAAAAGTCTTAAATATGACGTTTGAATTTGAGATACGGCAAGGTGAAAGGTGTACTTATGGCATCATTGCATGATGAGATTGCATTGACATTGCATTGGCATTGGCAGGATAATGCAACTCTAACGAGGCAGGCTTTTGGTCAGGTGGTAAATTAAACTAAAAAGGTTCAGTGTTGAAAAGGAAACATGTGTCATTTTCCATGAGTGGACATGTCGTTGACACGAAGAGGCTGCCGCAACTCATTCATGAAGTAGAGTGGACATAAGGTTTGTAATGTCGGATGTATTTGGTCTTCCAGTGCAAAATGGGAGGTCTCAATCTCCACAAGGGTCAAGAGAGACGTTGTGTAGTGAGAGACAACCCGTAGGGATGATGAGTTATTATGGACTCCCCTGATTGACCACAGGAGGTCAACCTTCTTATCACTCTACATCTCTATACACCACGACCAAAAGCCCGCTCTTCACCACCAATTCTTTTTAGCCAAACTCATCCTCAGTTTGGGTGCATGGTTGATATTGTGAAGATGCTGATGCTGCATGGACCATGGAACATCTTAGGAAAAGTTCAAGTCGCCCCGAATGCCGGAACAGGTAAGGTAGCCAGAAATCCTTCTTCCCTTGATGTAGCGTGACACTGCAACTTTTGAAGGAATTCAAGCCATGGATCAATTACAAACTGAATTATGACTATGGTCAGTCTGGCAGTTTGTCCTCCTTTGTCCCAAATTCACTTTCGGCTTGCTTATACTTTGTCCCTTGAAACAACTTGCCCAGATGTCCAATTGCAGTTTCAACCTGATTGCATTGCCGCCGCGCCGTGCCGCACAGAGTGCGAGTGGAGGTTACTCGGCCATTAAGCTAACAGCGAGCCTATTGCGTATGAAATTGTGTAAAAAAAGCGGAAATGAGATGTTAGAACATTGCGTAACGTTTGTTTTTGTGGAGTTGAAGACACCGGGGCAGAAATGAGACCGCATGGGACGCGGAGCTTGGAATTGAAAACGAGAGCAAATAAAATGCGAACGTGCATAATGAACTCGTATAAATTAGCACGAGTGATGTACAGCCTGTCTGTAATTGGCATTGAAAATTGATGAATGTCCAGAGGATCCTGTTTTCTCCTGTAGGAAGGAGTGGCTAAGAAACCACTTGAAAAGTGTTCTTGAAGCAAGACTATGCGATGGGTGAACTGAACGGGCATGACGAACCCTGAACACATGAGAGTCCATTGGCTATGTATGAGGACGACGGACAAGTGGAATATTTGCTTCAGTGTCGTCTCTCCTAGCGAGACTGTTGTCCAACTAATGTGATGCAAAGTAGTGGAATAATTTAGAGATGTGCATGATCATCCCCTGCCGTTCCACAGATTGGAAGACATGATAAATCCGGTTCCCGACTCCCCTGTAGGTCAGCCCTGTCTTCTCCACTTGTTGCAACTTGAAGACCCATCATAATTTCCGAACGATGTTGCATAGACAAAATTGTGCATCTTCCTTATCTCTCCTTGCCTATAATCTTCCCTTCACTCGCTCTTATGAACTCCTCACTGCAAATGTGATAGTCTCACATGCATTCAAGTCACCAGTCACCACGCCAAAATAATCTGGACGAATGGACAGCTTTACTTCTTCCATTTTCCCTTTTGCTCGCTTTCCTTTCCTTTGAGATGATGCTTTCAAACATTCAAACCATGAAAATGGAGACATCAACAAGTCAGTCCTAAGAAGCAACCCCTAAAAGACCCAATCCTTATACAATACAATTTGCAAAGTCATCCTGCAATCTGCTCAGTGTCCATGTCCCATTCCACTCAATGGCTTTAATGTCATCCCCTCTTTCACACTTTTTTACACCAACTTGTCAATCTTTAAGTCAACTTGCAACTTGTACAATCTTATCATACCTTCCGTTGTATTTCATTACTGCAATTTCATTTTTAACTTTGAATTCCCTGATACTTGAAACCCATCAAAAAGCCATTAGTTGCATGTACGATGTTGATATTATTAGTGCACATGGACATGTTTGCTAATCGTATGCCATGAAAATATGCTCAATCTCAAAAATTAGTAAACTCCAAAACGTAATGGGTTGAACTGAATTATTAAAATGTTTTATTGTGACCATCGTTTGATTATTTTATTCACACAATTTCAACTTCAAACACAAAAAAAACAACCAATAGAATCGTTGACCTCCTTCCCATGGAGAAATTTCAAAATGTTTAGTGAGTCCTTCTGAATCTTGAACTCACTAAACTAAACAGTCGTTGAGATAAGGCACACATGTTTGCTTTTTTTAGAGTACACACGCTGATCACTTCTTTCATATTGCAATGCTTAATTAAATTAACCTACGGAAGAAAGTTGAAGGATATTTGCCATTTTAAATCTTAAATTAAGCCTTAAAGTAAAAAAAACAACCGTATTAAAGACTCTGCAAAAAAATTGCTTTATCCAGTAATAAGAAAACTCGTTTGTTGTACTAGATAAATTTACATGATTATTTACAAAGTCATCAGTACTTCTAGAACATGTTTATATGGACATTTGCGACCACTGCTTTCTCCTGACACGTTAAAATTGAGACGTTATATTTTCTTTTTTGTAGGAGTGTTCAAGTCGTTTCCGAGGGTACTCTCGCTCACTCTGGCTGGATAAATAACCCATCCATTAAAGTCATTACTATCAAATTGCATTGCACGCAAGTATTAAATAATCTCGGGTAGGAAACATTCGTCCCCAAAATTAGAGGGGTTCACAAAACTACATCCAGAGCACACAAAATGAACGTTTTATTTTCGTCGGCTTGAAAAAAGAGACTTCAAACAACAATAACTGACACGAGAGACGAGCGGAGAAGAACACGAAACAACAAACTGCATGCTGCACTGTGAACTGTGAATGAAATGATTTCATTTGGACCCGGCACTTTGATTCCAAAAACACAAAGCGATACGAACAACACTTTTGGTCGTTGTTGCACGACAACGGTTCCAAACCGGAAGGAATGAAGGTAAAGACTCCTGGGTAGAGTAAATGAAGGAATGTTGTCTCAGCCTCAGTTACGAGAAATAATGGGGTTAATTATTATGCGTATTCTAGTAGCAATGGAAACTTTGCGTGGAAATCCTATTTCAGAGGGATAATTGTCATAATGTAATCCAAATAGTTGATTCACACACCTTTCATTTCCCCACTCATCACTTGGAGGCTTAACGAGGGACGTAGACGCAATATTTCTTCTGTTTAGAATACAATAATAAAAGGAGTAAACGCTTCCATTCAGTACCGCCAATACGTTTTTCACACTTTCACGGAAAACGGTTCGGGAATTGCATTGGTAAAATGTTAGTTGCAAGAATCCTTTGTGAGTGGTTACACAAATAGCGTTTTAATTGGAACACACAGGAACGTTGATTTTTATGGGAAACTGAGAATGTTCATAGTAAAACTTGTTCATGTCTCACTATTTGCAAGTATAAAATGTTCTTGTAACCGTACAGTTTTTGCACTCAACTTGACAACACCATTGGAAAGTGCACTTGCATCGCTCAACGACTTGTTTAACACTGACTGTGTATCCTCTTCCACAGCACATGAGGTCACAGCCATCGACACCCATGGAGGTCACATTACAAGCCCGCCCTGAGGTTCCGGATACACCATACCGCGAATCCTTTTCGCAAAAATTTGGCGAATCTTCGTAAAATACAAGATCCTTCTTTGTCGGCGGTTTGTGATCCGGGTTGTACGGTTTCAATTGGAACTTGTACCGTGATCTTCCGCTTCGGCCAATATCTCGAAGACTACCCGCGTTGCTCATGAGAACACGGGATGCACCATCGAATCTGTCTTTGATCGCATTCCCAACTTCTCTTAGGTGAGGGAGACGCATCCAACAAGTCTTCATTGTGCAGGAGCCGGACATCCCGTGACATTTGCACTGGCGTCGCATCAGGGACTGAACATGCTATAAAACACAAAATTCGTCCAATGGGTGTTTATTACTAAAATATATAGTTGCATTAACTTAGGGTCATTTGTCAGCTTAGGATTTACAAAGGTATTATAGTACTTGCAAGTTAAGATGAAATTATGACAAAGGAAACAGTATTACAAGATTACAAGAAAAGAGTACGCGGAGAAAGATGCTATGAAGAAGGAAAGGAAGCATTGGAAATGAAGGCCATTAGTGAAGTTGCATCTGCGGCTAAAGTGCTGTTGGATTAGAGGGCGTGGATTCAAAAAGCATTGTTTGTTTGAACAGAGAGTAGGACTCATGTTTGGCAGATGTGGTCGCGACAGTCTTTTAATGGAGTAGAGATGAACTGCTGACAACTGCACACACTAAAGAATCTCTCAATGTCTCTGGGACACAAAGTCTCAAGGTTAAAAAACAAGGAAATTGCCCAATGACTCTTTCAACTATTTGCTTTGAAATATGACTCGGTCAAAATTGAGGCTTTTCCTCTCGCTTCCGCTCCACATGCACTTTTCCTACACTTCTACTCGCTTTAACTGTTAGTGTTAGCAGAGGTGACTACAAAGTTCCGTCTATAGCAAATAACATTATGCAATACTGTTTTATTTTTACGAACGTGTGTGTACTTGTAACGTATACGTCCTCTCACAGCTCGTTTTCCTTCTGGTATTTTACACAACTTCTTCAACAAGCAAAGCCAAAAAAAAATGGAAGTGGCAATTTGAACAGATAGACTTCGTTCCAACTTACTTTCAAACTTACTTACGGAACAGGCACCGCACAACCCACAAATTTTCAAGCATACAGAAACGAAACAAGTTTACATTTTTGGAAGAGTGATTTATTTGGAAAATATTAACCTAAAACGGAAATTGGATTTGTATCTTCTTACCATGCGTCCAGCTTCATTGTTGTGCATGTTCATCGTGCCCCGCATGTCTCTAGCCTTTTCTCCAGCGTCGACAAAATCTCTGGAGAATTTGTATCCAAATTCAATGTTGTCAGAGCACGAGCCCCATTTCCAGTTTTGATCTGGACTCATGGCCCTGCTGTACTTGTTGTGTAGCCTATAGTCGCAGGTGCAGGACTCAATCGTCCCTTCACTACAGGCACGTACGACGGCATGCGTGACCGCCGCACTCGTCAGCGCATAAATGAACGATGTCTCTCGACAACCTGCACAAATACAAACAAACAATGACATCAAAGTTATCAAATATCACCAATAATCATCCATAATCATTTCCAAGTTAAAAATAAGTCTGCAAATATATACGCAGCGCAAGTTACATAATCAAAGGAGAGAGTCCCGAACGGAGAGAGTGCATTAAAAAGGGTGGATCATTGAGACTCACTCGTCCGTCACCCATGAATGTTTGTATGGAGAAATGACCAAAAAATTGGAACATGTAAGTTTTTGTTTGAGACACCGGCATTATTTTCTCTGGGTTTTTGAGAGAAAGGGATCTTTTGTGAATGCAAACGGGCATTGAGGCATGTAGCGGTTGTATGGATTAGATTAAGCCTTTTTTGGTCAACAGTAGACAGTGAAATAAGGAGAGTGGAAGGAGCAGAGGAGAAGATGAGAGAGAAATCCACTAATGGGCCGAAGAGAGGCAGAGCCAAAATCCGCTTGGTCACCACGCTGCGGGTGGCACGCTCAACCAACCAACAACAACATGCCATCATGATTAGTATTATGATTTGGTGTGGGATAATGCCCTGTGCAACACACTCTCTGCATTCTATAGACCTTCTTTCTTCCCTTGGCATTGCATTGGCATTGCCTTGTAGCACTTTGTCATGTTGCAAAGGCACACACAAGGCATGATTAGCCCGTGCAATGCATCTCTAAGCCCACTTCGCCATTCTCCTCTATTCACACAAAGGACTTGTCCTAAACGACCCTTCCACTAATGTTTCCTTTTCAGACTTTATATTTTCGGAGCCTTTTCAGACCAAATGAATGAAAATCGGGTCGGTCATTCTTTCCCACTCACTCTTTCTCTCTCACTCTCCTTGCTTGAGCTTGTGCTCTATGCCACTCCAAAAAAGTACCCACAGCACTGAGAGCACCCTCCTCTCTCAAAATTCTACTAAATGCTTTTTACAATGCTCAAAAGCAACTTTGCCTCTCCAAAGAAAAAGGGAATGCAATCACCCAAAAAACTCGTGTAAAAAATCCTTTCCTTTGCAAAATGCAGCTCTACTTACAAGGGAGAAAATCTACTGACGATAGCCCCAGCCGCAACCCTACATCCATGTGGTGAGAAATGAACTTCCCTGTCAACAGCGTTTATATTTGGGAATCCAATCACATCTTTTGCGTCTTTTCCTTTCCAATTAAAAACTCAAAATCCAACAATAAACAGTTCATAAAGGATAGAGTTCATGAGAGCCTCATCGTGTGCGTAGCTGAGCCACGTAGGAAACCATTTTTGCAACAGTACAAGCAGAGTTGATTTCATCATCACAATAATGATAATGGAGTTGACTTTATGTTTATATTTACAACTTCTTAAAAGTTTCAATGGTCCTCCTGGTAAACAAAAAGCAGGTCGTAGTGAAGTAAGAGATGAAGAGGCCTCGAATGAAAATCAATGATTCACGATTTCGGTGCTGGCACACTCACGGCCTTTTTGAGACGAGCGCAACCACCTACACACAAACATACCGTCCCAAGAAATTAACTTAGCACTTGGTGCAGACGGGTCGCAGTGAGGTGTGCTCCCTGGGGGGTTACTCTTCTCATCCTCCTTTCTTTCACACAAACCACTTGAAGAACATAATGTTAAAGCTTGAGCATACACGTACAGTTATACGGGAATTACACTTGCAACATAAAAATATGATGAAACAGGATTCATTCATACTATTTCACGTTTGGGGAAAACGTTTAGTTTTGAGCTTTTAGTAAACTAAAATCCTTGAAAGATACCATAGACGTAAGTGAGAGAATCTGAGAACAATTCAGCATTGTCACATGAAAATGTTGGTATTATAATAATATTTTATGCAAATGAATGCGATCCTGCTTAAGTACCCCCACCCGAATTCGTTATGACTGACTCGAAATGTAGAGAGTGAGTGGAAAGAGAGAAGAAAAGACTTGGAAAGACTACAATTCTATATTTGACTGGGAAGATTGAGACGCAGGCATGCCGGCGTACAATAAAAAGCAATTTGATAAGATGGAATATAGGAAATGTGGTCAGAATGAGAAATAAGTCATAAAGAGAGATGTGGGCTAAAAGGCCATCTAATAATGTTGGGTGAAAGGACTTGGGCCACCCGGCAGGCAACAGGTAAGGCACGACGACTTAATGAATGCAAACGATTGCCATCACGCAATCCTTCGAGATGCAATGCAACTAAAACATCTTCACTCTGAGAAAAGTAGACTCAAAGACTTTTTTGATTCCTGAGGCTTATTTACATGCTGTCCTTCGTAATGATCATGGATCATGGGTCGAAAGCGCATCTTCACTAATTTTCCGCATCTTCTTCTTCGTATTCACGGGGAATAGAGATGGATGTGTAAGGAGGTGGATGGCGTAAGACTCGGAGAGCGGCCCAAAGTCTCAAAAAGACCCAAGTCGGCTTCATTTGATGAAGTAAAAGGAAGAGAGGAGCGCACAGGTGTTTGGCAAGAGCCATTACCGCCCTGGAGACTCCGCACACAAAATCTTGCTCAGAGGTAGCCGAGAGACTTGATCCTGGCCAATTGCCGCTATTTACATTATTATCATTATTAGGATTCTCTTCAGGAACGCTCATCGTGGGAAAACAAAGCAGACTCTCCACTTTCCACACCAAAACATGAAAAGGATTCAGGAGCACGTAATTATGACATGACATGATTCACATGCATGGCAAGCGGACCAAACTTGTCCATTCCTCACTAAACACTAAATAGCTACATTTCACCTTCCTTTTCAAAGGACGTCAATAATGTTTTTGATCTCATTTCATTTATAAATTACAAATCTGTATGTATTATTTCAAATTTTTCCCATGAGTCCTAAAATTGATCCAAGTGTGCAAACTCCTCGTCGCTTCCCTCGCAATCAGAGGTATTCTACATGTTTTCCAGGCAATGCTAGTAATCAAAACATGTTGTTGGTTTACACAGAGCCAAAATGCAACAACTTCCCCTGAAATATCAGACTTGTGATTTCATCTTGCATCGGGTCACATTTGCGTACGCTTGTGGTTAAGAGACGAAAGACCACAACACGACCAAAGGAGTTGTAGTAATGATGTTTTATGAGATGGGGTTCCTTAAGCGTTTTTTAAATGGGCACGATCAGAGGCTTGGCCATGACAAATGAATGGATCATAGTTTGTAATTAATTCCCAGCCGGCTGTGAATGGGAAGGGTTCTTTACCTACCTGTCCGCTCAAAAATTTACATTTAGCCAATGAAGGGATTTTCCAGTACAAATAGGCCAAGGGAGAAAAAAGAACCTTAAAGATGAAGATGCAGACAGAGGAACAGCAGCAAAGGCAATGAAGATGAAGAAGATGTAAGCAAGCATTCAGACTGACAGAATGGGTATTACGCAGTAAAGTGAGAGTGTGCTCGTCTCCAGATTACATTACCTCCTGATTACAATTCAAAGGGTCTTTTGCCTTTTGGATTTTGTAGGACCAACAATCTTGTAATACTTTACACCACTCAATTCACATAAGCAATGCAAGGAAACGAAACAACACAGAACACAGCTCTCCTGCAATGCAATGCCGGTAAAGAATCTTTTGATTGGAAACGCGGCAACGTTTACACATAGCTTGCATGTATGGATTAAGAATTGAGTTTTTCGGTACACGGGATATCCTTCTGCTGCTGCTTCTTGACCATGACGCTGTTTTCCTTCTGACTATGATTACACCTTCTTGTATTACTCTATCATATTAGCAGACTCTTGCAACGGAGATTACAAGATGGTGATGAGAAAAAAATGCTTAGCCTCCAGGGCCTTCCGTGCTGGAGCATTAGACCAACCCTACAGTTTTCTCTCCCCACACGCAACAGATTCACACTCCCAATTCCAATACGTGAATCCTTTTTCTATCACTTGGGCTAATTACACATACATTTTTTCACATCATCCTTTCTTAGGACGTTGGTTTCCTCCACTGCACTCCAATCCTGCTATACTATGTACTACAAAACTCAAGTGAGAAAAATTGCTCACAAATCCAATGCAATGAAACAGGTGGAACAGCAGCATCTGCTACCTTGCAACTCCCTCCATTTTACAAGAAATGTAGTGGAAATGCACATATAATTTTGAAAGTTGTCTTTCAAAGCATTACACAAGTTCATTTACATACCTTTCTCTACAATTTTGCCGAAGAGGTTTTTTCCTCTCCAAAATGCTTTGGTGGGACAGTTCCAGCGGCGACTGCGGAACTGATGCTTGCACTCGTGAATGGCCTCATTGGCCCCTTTGGCAATGGCTTCTAATACTCCTCGATTCTCTCGAACCAAACGTTGTTGTTTCTTCCGGAGAACGGATTGTACTGCAGGTTCCAAATAGCTCCCGCCAATCCCGCCCCCACGAATTGTATTCACGATTAGATTATTAGGTTCCCCAACCTTGGCAATTCCCCTACAAACAAAACAAAATATTATTTGTGCAGATTAGTTATCAACATTATCACAAATCAATATACAGGGCACCGGGGCACCCTCAATTTGACTTAGAACTTCATTCGTCACAAGTAACTAATTTGTTTCCAACTGACAAATTGACAACTAAGTTGTAAAATAACATTATACAGCTGTAAGTTCTCAAGAAAGGAATCGTGAGTTGCTCCCTGGGTAGCGGACACTTTGCACTGATTTCCAACTAATGATGACACTGTCAGACAACTGTAATGACAATGACCATGGGAAACTTTGTGAATGAGACTAACTTCAGAAGACGTCCACTGGTACAGAATTTATGACTGGACCTTTCTTTCTATTGTTTTCTTTGGTACACTTCTACGACTCTTTTTGACGAAATCTCACCCATCCCAAAAGTAGAAATCATAGAAAACAGACCCATTCGGTTAGACTAACCTTACTTTTAAAAAAGTGTCTGCTTTTTTGTAATCTTGGAATTGGAACAGGATTCAGCAGTTGCTTCAAGCAAAAAGGAAGCTTCAAAAAAGTAATTCTTACAAAGTATGACTGAAAAGAGGATAGCCGTAAATTTCGAAAGTCACCGTGTCCAACTTCATCGTGTGTGACATAAATGGACAAGTCCATGTCCACAAATTGTCTCAAAACGACTGCTTCACATGGGTGATAGATGAAATGAAGGGTTTCACGTTCGTTGCCCGACTTATAGTCAAAGGAACTTTGGTTCGACGGTGAAATAACATTGCACTATAATGAAGAATGCAATGGTGGAAATAGCCCGTCTGGTCTCGTCACCATTAAAGGTAATGACTTTTATGAGGTTGCACCTTGGCTCCATCCTTGTTGCATTGGACATGAGTAATACAACGTTAACGTACTTACACTTTTAGTTTTGCATGGTGTTGTGTGGCAAACGCAGTTGCATCTGCAATTTAAAGTCGGTTGTTTGTTTGAAGAGACAGATTTGTCCAGGAGAGTTTGGACGAAGGAACAGTAAGTGAAGGAGAGTGCAAGTAGGCATGTTCACCTGTGTACTACATTCATCAACTACGTCTGAACATGCCACCAAAAGGGCCGTGGACAAAAAGCTTTCACGACGAGTTTTCCCATGGACCCTTGCTCATGTCCCATTCAAAATTCTAAAGGCGTCCACACTCTGGAGTCAGTCGTACGGGAATTTTTGGTGAATGCTCCATCCTCGTCTGTTCGCCTCGTCTCAAAATTCAAGACTCATTTGTTTCCTCTCAAGAGGGACAAGTAACCGGTCAAAAAACCCACTCTCCACTAATAATATTAAGCAATGAATGCTCCTTGCTCAACCTTACCTCACTGTCTTGAGATTAGATGACTTTTTATCCTTTTATCTCTCGGTTAAGATTCAACAATAATGTTCACAATTCTTATACCTCAGCGTCTCATGAGAGATTACAATTGTCATCGTAATCATCACACGGAGTATTAGTTGGAATTCAAAACCCCAGATCTACGACAATGGTTGACTCAACAGACGACTTAGTTTTTTCTCAACATCACTCGCCTAATTCCCTATTCTTTTTACCTAGTAACATCCCATTCTGTTAAATGCAAATAGTCGACTTCATATTAATATTTTAATAACAATAATTTAAAATTTTTCCCGAAACCTCATTAAACTTTTAGTTAAAAACTGGAATTCACTGTATATTATCTGGAATTTTTCCCGAAAATACAAATACCTCGTAAATGACACACTGTCATTTTTATTCAACGGATTGCTCGACAAGGAATCGGAAAATCGGAATCCAATAACAATGAGCAGATTCAGAGAACGATTCATTTGCATGTTCACGATGAGCAGCAGTGCTTCAAACTTTTATTACTGTCATCTTTTGTTGAAACAGACAAGACAAGACAGTGAAGTTGGTTATAATAATAAGGCTTTAGATCATTTCGATGTAAAGAACGTAGCATGTGAAGGTGTGTGGGTATTTAATTAAAGTATTAAAGTCATACTTGGACGGACAATTATATTTTAGTACATAGGCGGACATCGAAAAGTACAGCTATGTGTTGTATTGAACTTGTTCACCATGCAAAACGTTCATTGAAGCATTTCTGTCTGACAGGAGTCTCCATCAGACACGATAAGTTTGAATCGTTTAAAAGTGGATGAGTGAAGTGTGGACTATTGTGAATAGAAATGAAGCTAAAAATGTCATTATAATAGTTAGAATAAGGAAAGTGTCCCATTGCCCCGTGCCGTAAACAATAAACACTTTTGCCTTTGGATCTGAATTTTGAACGGGACAGCATTGAAATGATCATGTTAGTTTGATGGGGAGACAAAGGAAATGGAAACCCTGTCAAGTGTTGAACTCTCATTATGATTGCATTAGCGAGCGTGACATGACATGATGACATATGAGACTTGCTCAGAGCAGGAGTTGAGTGTGGTCTTCAAATATGGACATGGGACCTTTTTTCAAGTGGACAAAAGAAAGGAGACGACGACATGGATCACTTCCTTTCCTAATCCTTTGGACAATGCAAAGGTGACCAAGGATGAAAGGGAGTGGAAGGAGCAGGAGCAAAACCATTCACTCTCTCACACAGACTTGTAATATTCCTTTACTCTCATGACAATTGCCGAAGGAATGAGACACGTAAGTGCGCATCATGAAGTCTCCTAGGCGAAACCATTAGAACCCGAAGCACAAAAGGAGTCCTGCTGCACCTCATTGTCTACTTGTAAATATTTCCAACGAGCTGGAAATCAACATTTATGAAACACTACCAATAATGGCACTACTGCACATTACTTTACTTGTACAGTAGTTTGTTCATTTTTGTAAAATGTCCACACTCTCGGGCTATCAACTAACTCACACTTTCCTTCAATGTTCAATCACCATCATCATCCCTAAGACCCGTACTACAGAGATTACAGCAAACTGTACTAAAAGTCTAGTAATTGCAATATATAATACTTGTTCTAAGCAGTTACTACAGCATTATATACAATTTAAATGACACAAGTATAATAGCATAAAACCTTAAACTAGGATTTGCCGCAACGTTCCTACCTTTGCAACTTTCCTTTAACGTCTAAGGAAAGGAAAGATAAAAGAGTTTTTTTGGGAGAGTACTAATCCTCATAATAACATTAAGAATATGTAATGCAGGAAGATTTTTTTGTATTAATGCAGCATGATACATGGAAGTGTTCAACTTGAGAAAACTTCAAGACGACTGGACAATGAGTCGTGTCTGTCTACTTAACCAAATACTCCACAAGTTGAGTCAACACACATTGAGTCAATTGACTGTTTTGGTTTGCATCTTGCGCATTTGAATGTTTATCACCTTCCTCACCCAAGATGCTGCGGTTCTTGTCTACTATTTGTCCATGGGCCTTTGTAATTCCTCCGCTCCTTCTTTGGGTACTGTCGGCCGTGCAATTTTTTCCATCTTCAGTGTACGCAACGCCGTCTAATCGTCTCGTGCGACCCACCCACCAACAATATTTCATTCTTAAGAATATTATCACCGTATGCAACCAAAGTAGTCTTGTCCATGTTTGCTCATTTACAGCTTACGGTCGACTGGACCATTAGCGCGTGCTTTCACTTTATCCCATTCTCCATTTTCTTCTTCATCGCACCATATTTGTACATTGTAGTAGGACTATTACTATTAACACAACCCTAAATGTCATTCATTCTCCTATGTAATGTTCAAACAAAACCTTATCTTGTCGTCTCATTTTTCACTACATTTACATGCACGAAAATGCATGGCACAAAGGGTTCAAGAGTCATAACCGGAGACATCATAGGAAAAAATCTAAAAACGTAGTTGCCATAATATGGACATGGCACGTACACAGGAACACAACAGGATTTACTTCCCACGTGTACTACATGAGAATGATAAAAAATGGCCTAGTTGCTTAATCACTGGGAAATGTAAATATAACCTATACTTTCACTCTCCATGATTGTTTCACAAATGCTCAGCTTCGACTTCAAGGAATTCGTTTAAAATTAGGAAATCAAAGCAAAAATCAACTTACCACCATTTGCTTCCTCTTCCACGTCCTCGTGGGATTCGGGCGGAAGATTGAGGTACCATTGACCCGACTAGAATCATGAGTGCAAAGCCAATGATGACAATGAGAACTGACACTGTCGGAGTCATGACGTCACGCAGCACCGCACAATTGCATTCCACATGCAAACAGGCTGTGCTTTGGAAATTACTAAGTTCAGTCTTTAAAATGTAGAGTTTGTAAAAAAAATGTTTTTCGTTTTAAACAAAAATTATAAATTGCGTTATTCTTCGTTTGTGTTGATCAGTCTTGATGCTTCGTTAGTTTGTTGGCAATTTGAGACATTTAGAACCGTAGCCGGAGCCTCTTCCTCAGGTTTGAAAACACTGAAGTTCCAGTTGCTGCACACAACAGCGACATGTGAAGTGGCCTCCGTTCCTTGGCCTCAGTTGTTTTTCGGGGAAAATGAGACGCACTGTGAGGATGACGGCCACGAGGCATGTTTACAAGTGTGAAATTGTCGTACTCACCATTTGGGCACGAAGAACCGAAGAAATTAGTAAGTCTGAGGAGGTCACATATTCCGAACGACGAACGTACGTGATTCTCTCACATGTAAAGGGGCGCAGTACATTTTGGTCAATTTCAATTGCTCAACTCAACTCCCAGTGCTTTTTGTCAAGTTTTGTGTGTCTAGTCACCTCTTCTGCTTGTAGCACTCGTTTCCGGTGAGAGTCAAGACAAAATAGAAAAAAAATGCTTATTACTTTTTGAATGTTGCAAACGCGAATCTTGCAATCCCCTCAAGCGGATACGACTTGTTTGCTCAATCGTCTGAGTCCAACTTGGGTTGTGTCAACAACGAGGTTTTGTCGTCACACTTCCTCCAAATTTATGTCATGCAGCATTGCACAGTGAACACATGCTAACGTCACTTGTTTCTTCATTCCTTGAATGATTCGCAATTATTATTGACTATAGAATTATTTGTTAAACTTACAAATTTGTCTTTCAAAAATGCACTCGAGTAACAAGGAATCACTCTACAACAAAATTCACATTAGGTGTATGTAGCGTATAGGTAATAGTGGAAAAATGATTCTTGTTGTGACAAATAGTAAGGTGAACAGAAGACTTTTAAACTTGGACGAATATAATCGTTTAGAGTTGGAACTCACAAACTCCCGAAGAGGTTCAGGAGAAGGATTCAGCAAAGCGTCTGACATCCAAGTGTCAACTGAAGCTGTGACTTCCCAGTTTGAAGTACTAATGGGATATTTATGGGTTGGCGTGGTCGTGGCAGAGGTGAGTTATTTTCCAATACCCTGTCGACTGTCACCCCGTGGAAGTGTCAACAGGGTGAATCAATGCAGAATGTGGTTGTCAGAAAAATAGGCAAATTCCTCAAGTTTTTTCCACGTGAAAAGGACAGACTTGGGTCTTGCTCTACTCTCGTGTAAATGAAACTTGGATTGGAAAAGGAAACGGAAAGCTTGCGTCTCAACAAGTAAGGAAAAACTTGTTTTTGGGGATTGGTCTGGGTTGGCTATAGGCTTCGATTCACGCCAGTCCCAAACAAGGCTTTGGAACAAGTGAGTCCCCTCACTACTCAAGATCCGCCCTTTCCCATCCTCAACTTCTAGATAAACTGCATCTTCTCATGCTCTCATCTCTTCTTCCCTGGAACAACGTCTTGGACAAGCCGACTTCAACAATTCATCTCAATGAATCTTCATCTCGTCATGACTCACACTAACATCCCTCATTATTACTACAATACCATCTGACTTATGTGACTGTCACATTCCTAATGACTATTTATTTATTTCATATTATGCAAACTTCTTAAATTACCATGCTCCACCGTTTCACGTTTATGTGCAGTGCAAGATTGCAACCTTATATAGTCAATTTTTAAGGCTCTCAACGTAGGTATACTTTAGGGACCAAGGTAGCCTCAAGAAAGCCAAGGATATGTTCAATTTGTCATTATGATGTCTTGTGCAAAAGCTAAAACCTTGAATTGCCTGCTTTCTATACATAAATTTAATCATTGAACACTCTGATCTTGTTTAATGCACTGGGTTGAGACAGTTAAGAGATGGAGACCACATTTTGTAAAACGTTTCTTCTCCACTTTACTTCAGGATGCATTTGGATGCACTTTCTTTTGGTGTTATGTGAGACATGAAGAATGAGAAAGCCGCCTGGCCGCCTCTACGAATAAAGTGACTAAAGACAACGAGAAGATGACAACATTCGGAAACCCTTTTGTAAAGTGTGTTTGAGACAAACAAGGCCAAACATTTGTTTCGTATTTGGGTGGATTTATGGCAGAAACACGTCGATTTTGCTACATGCGACGAGGACTATCCAAGATGTGACAGAAGAGTTGACAAAACATAATATTCCTTTAACCTCGTCGTAGAGGGGTAAGTTGAAGAAGGGTAACTGTGTATAAGAAGGAATGAAGAATAAGAAGTCAAGTTGAGTTGCTGTAATTGACATTGGAAAAGTGCATGGAAGTGCGAAAGAATTTTGAAGTTGTTCAAAGCAGAAATTATGAAACTTTTACACCTTTTACAGCTTCATAATTTTCTCCGACTCAATACTGTCTCGCGTCGAAGACATTTAAGAATGAAGATTATTGGAAGCAGAAACCAGAAGGCTAAGGTTAAACTTTCCGACAAAAGACAAAGCAAAGCGACAATTTGAAAGGGTGCGAATGCGATCAGATTTATGATCGGAACGGAAAGTCAGGTCGTCAATCGTGAATTGCCTTCTTGTCTTTTGACAAAGAGGACGTCGACATGGTTGTACTTGTAATCGTTGGACTGACGACAGATACAATCTAACTAATACATTTGCTCAGATGAATGCCATGGAGTTCATAAATTGAGCCATATTCTGGTGAGAGGAGCCGACAATGCGCCGCCGCCGAAAACAAATTATGTTTTCATTATTATGAGTCAATTTTCACACATGAGCCGCTCTGGAGCCACACCGAAGGGGAAAAGCCACCCAGTGTTCAGACACTGAAAAATTTCACAAGTCCCTCGCACCATTTTCATTCAGCACAACAAAACACAATGCAATCACGGTTCATTTCCAAAAAGGGACTACCTTCATCACATAATAACGGAGGGAAAACGCTTCAACTCTAAGATGCAACTAAGGAAAATGGATATATATATCGCTTCTTCCTCTTCTTCTTCTTGTCTTTTCCTCCGTTCCGTTCATTGCTTTGTGCACTGGAAAAGTTTAAGGGTCCACGTTCGCACTTGGGAGGAGACACAACCGAGCCTTGCCTTGCTTTTTACTTCCCTTTACCTTACCTTGTCGGACCTTCTTCTCTAATACTCCTGTGAAACTCATACCGTCCTTTTCATCATGCAAAGGTGCCAACATTCTCTTATTCCTTTACAACTCTCTCTTTGCCTGGACCCAATGATATTTACATGGGAGCCGAAATGTCATCTCCAGGGGGTCCAAGTCGCTTCGTTGGAGGTGTTCCCTCTTCTTCACCAGCAGCAAACACAGTCTCAAATCTCAATCTCAACTTCTTTCCTCACCTCGTCATCTCATCCTCACAATTTTGCAAACATTTTCCACTCCATTACATCATTCCATGCTAGCAATTTCCACAAGGCAGGCCCGGCCAGTGCGTTTCCTCACCTTTCCCCGTGCTCTTTTTGTGCTCATTCTCAACTTATGCACATATACTATCAATACAGGCCTTTTAATTGAAAGCACCCATCCCAACATGCCATAGCATCAGATAAAATTATTAGAATAAAATTATTTTCTAGGAATTGGAACCTTCATCCAAAAGATACTGACTCATTCATTCATTCAACGAGAGCACCGTTTTCATTCGTGCCTCGTGCAGTCTGTCGATTGCCATGTAGCATCACGAGTGGAAAATGTTGTTATCCTGTTGTCATTCTTTTTAATGGATACATGCAAGATGCAAGATTCAAGAGGCATTCAATGGGGAACGAAGGACTGAAATACATTTAGAATGAAACTTTACGAAACCCTTCTTTTTTTGCTTTACCTGACCAAGTATAAACTGTGCTATTTCTGAGTGTCTTAGCCTCAGTTCACGCAAAGCTTTTGTCCTAGAAGAATTAAAACTTACATTGGAATTGTTACAGAAAACGTGCCCTTACAAAAAAAAATCCATTCATGCTCAATCTCTTTAGGTTTTTTTCTTGTTCTTGGTGGTTTTGCCTATTCCTCGCATCAGGTCAACAAGGCGATGAATGAAAGGATGGAATTACAAACGCTTATTCTGGTTTCGTTGTAAAGGAAAAGGCTTATAAGTTTAGAGATGATTCTTTAAGTCTGAAATCTTAGGATTTTTATTCTCATCCAAAAAAAATGATAATTTGAAGCGTCCAACAGTCTACTATGTTTTGGTTTTCTAGGAAAATATCCTTGAAGAACAATTTCCAAAGTCGTGTTTTTGTCCATATTGTCAATTTGTCGGAATTTAAAAGGACATGAAGAACGTACTAAAATGGGTCGTTGCCTTAATTACAAGAGGATTATTTGGTGCGGTTGTACGGACAACAGCTCACGTCGTCCTACTGTCCGCAATGCACCTGCACAGACAGGCCAGGAGCGGAAAAGGACATGAGACATGCCACGAGGAAGCGAAGTGCGTATGTATTATAAAAGAGTAAAGACATGTGTAATCGATCCTTCATTGTTACCTGGACATGGAGGGTGGTACGGTGACCCGGACCAAATTCTCGGTGCATTTTTATGGCACACCTGGTCATACTAATGGCCTTGTAATGGAGAGGACTTACTTTTTCCTCTTGGCCATAATAGGACCGCTCGCCGAGTGTCAAATTGTAGTGGACGGAACTTTCAACAGCTCAGTTAAAAAAAAACTAGCCCGTGTGTCAAAATATTGTGGTCAACAACCAATTAAAAAATTCCTAGTACTTAGGTACTTATATTGTCACCGCAGAAGCTATGTGACATAAAATATGCTTTCAACGCACACTTTGGGATAATGGGTTAAAAATAAACGATTCTTCATTACTCCTTATTTTGTATAGTAACGCATTCATTTATGTTATACGTACAAACACACTTTGAGTATTATATACTGTTAACAGTCTGATTGGGTCTAGAGATCACAATTAGTTGTAGAGCATAATAACATCATAATGATTGTCGTCATTGTAGAATTAAGAACGGATCTCCGTAGAATTCTTGAACTGGAGCCCGTTTCCAGTTATCTGAGTGAGTAAAAGTTGAGAGGGAGAGACGCAAAAGTAATACTAGTTTTAGAATCAGTCATGACTTTCATGACAGTCATGAGTGAATTCCGCTCAAAATAGGCACTTTGCACCTACCTGAGAATTTTTTGTGTTGTTCCGATAGTCTCGGACGGAAGATGCTGCGAGCTACAGACGGTGTCAGCCAGCGAAATAAGCAGAAAAGAAACTCATCATAAGAATTCATTGAAAAGGCTATCGGCAGCAATAGGAGAAGCGGCTTGCATCCAAAGGATGACACTGTGCATTCGGCTTGCACAAAAGCGTCTGAAAACGTTTTCTCAAGGTATGAAACTTAATGTATACGAAGAAGGTAGGAAAGGAGCATTGAGACTTTGGGACTACTGCAAAGATAGATCTTAGCTATGTGGACAGACACCGCTAGTTTGAGAAGAGCAAAACGACTATCATGCTTCCCACAATCACGAGCCCGAGAGCCACATTTTGTTTCTCAGAAAAGCATACACAAATGTGTACTATAAACGGAGTCAATTGCCCTCATAAACTTGGGTGTGATTCACAATGAGACGACAACGAAACCTCACCAAACTTGAATGGACTTGGTCCTTTGACTTTGTCCTCAAGAGCCTTTACGTGTCGTCAATATGACATGAATATGACTTTGGGGTTGCAATGAGCAAACACCAAGTCAGTTCATCCGTAGTAGTAGTCTCTCATAGGACGTATTCCTTTCAACAAGCCGTCGTGATGAAAGGGCTCGTAGACTCGTAGGCCAAAAGAATTGACATTGTAATTTGAACCGTTTGTCCGGAAATTACAGAGAAGTCAGAAAATTAGGCTGAACACAAAACCAAGGCCATATATATCTTCTCAGTTTCAACATGTGTTATTCCAAAAGATTTAAAACCATTTCATTTTGTTTGCCCACCTTCATTTTGGTACCGTTCTCCTGCCCAGTACTGTTTCTGGGCTATGACTATGGGTATCAGTCTGCCAACAACCTATGCAATGAAATGCACACATCTTCTACAACATCTTTGTGTACTAATTCATTCTTGCACATCTACACACAAATGATGCACTCATCCAACTCTTCGCAGTAGGTTGATTGGGATGAAAAACGTTTCATGATGCGTTGATGAGTGGATCTACCTTTTTCGAGTAATTAGGTGTTCTGCATGGATCAGGTGCATCAGTCTTCCCATGCTTATACACTTCCTTCACTGGTTACATAATACTTACGTATTCACTACTGTTGCACTTGCACCAACAAAACCTTGTACAGGACGCTTAGCAGTGCGACCTAAAACGTATACCTCACCGCTTAACCTTTACCTCACCGTGCGGCAGGCATTCTCCCCAGCAGTTGTCTAAGGATCAAGAAACAGACAAACACACCTCTTCTGTTTACAACAATTAGAGAGAAAAATGAACCACTTTGGGAATAGACAAATAATTTCTCAGATGAAGCCATATTCATATTCATAAAGGTGAACAACAAGAGCAATCTTGTCAAACATTGAGCACTCGCTGCATTGCGAGTTGTGACTTGTGACGGTATGCTTCTAATTAATAGTAAATGTAGTGGATTTTATTTGTCCTCGTCGTCGGTAACGCCATTTTGTACCAAAGACCCTAATTTGTGTAAACATTTTGTGAACGATGATGAAACAATTGTATGTATAAACAGTAGTAGTTGGGAATGTCAAATTGTTGCCCATTTGACATTTGAGTTCTCGTGGGTCACTTTGGTCACCGCGCTTTTTGTCTTGGTTGCTAATTCACTTGTACAGAAATGGGGTATTGTGTGATATTTGTGGTACGGGAAGGTTACTAAGGTTAGTATTAGTATGGTTAATTCTTTATGAAGTGCGACACTGAAGGAGCGGCATTAACGGTTTTGAAGAGAGAAAGAACGCATTACTTGTCTAATTCAGGCATTGAAAAGGGACATTTTGACATTTTTCGATCAGACACGAAGATAGGAAGACAAGAAGAATGCAAATGCCCATCAAAACTCCGTTCAAGTTGAAAATGAGACGTGTTTAATTGGAGGGCAAATGCACCCACATTATTGTACTGTGGCGGCTGCAAAGGCTGCTCCTTTGAAAGTCCAGCAGGTAGTGATTAGTGATTTCGTTGAAATGTTCTCATCTCATCACTTGTTCATCCATTCGGTCACTGCATGTATGGAATGTCACGTTAGCTCACTCTGTGAGGGCGGACGAGTAATTTCTCTACGAAGGATTGTCCTAGGACACAAAGCCATGATGACACGTCCTAATTGAGTGTTGTGTTCTCGGGCTTTTCTTCTCTATTCATTACTGTTCTTGGCACTTTATGATCAGTTGGAAAAATCTCTTAGGCGTAATCTCTCCAGCTCAATTTATTAGGACCCTTTTTTCATCATGTCTTGTGTAAAAGCCTACGACGTCAGCGAAGCACGGTAAGACACACCGCCGTGACTCTTATTGCTAATGCACGGTGCATTCCTCTGGTGCATCTTCTTTAAAGGATTAGTGCGTGGAATGTTTTTGAGACACGCCTGAACTGCCGAATGCACTCGACGCAAACCCATTTGCACCTGATGCACTTACATTAACGCACAACTGCTTTAATATTTTAAAAAATGCATTTTCTCAGTGAAATAAAAAAAAGAATTCCATGGATTCCAGCTATCTGAGTGAGTGAGCGAGTGAGACTTGTGAGACTGCTTGACTACTTCTCGCAAGCAAGGAAGACTTACTTTCCCAATTTTTTGGCACAATCTATAGTATCATATCAAAATGTACCTTTGATTGCTTTTCTCAGTTTGGATTGAAAGAAATAAGCTTCATGTGTCACACCAACGGCCGGTTTATGCCTAATGGGTACTTGTACACTGACACAATAGCATAAGAGCCCGTATTGTTGTGATTGTTATGGGATCCCCGAACTGCGGTCCCGATCCCGGCCCTCATTTTAAGAAGATTACGTTATGTACAAATACTGGAGTAAAATCAGAGTAGCAGTATCAACACAACAGGCTTTACTGGACAACAACGCCAACAAATCCAATCGTGACAAAGGATGCTCGTATAGCTTTTCGTCCTTTCGAGCCGCAATGGATTTTCATCTAATATGTTTTGCAATGAAGATGAAGCTTTTGGATGTGGAAGCGTTCATGCACATAATCACCAGCGGAGGTCTCATCGTCTCATGCTATAAAGTATATAAAAGTAAAAAAAGGTCTTTAAAATGTGCAGGCTGTGCTTTTTAAATATACAAGATACAACTGACGAATAAAATGAAATGATGAATGCTTCGGTGTCTGGGCCTGGGGATCAGTTTGCGGCACTACTACATAATAGTAGTAGCAGAGGGAGAAACATTAAATTTGCAGGTTCGGCAATGACGACGACGGAACGAATTCTTATGACTGTAGTAATGAGTAGACATTTTGTTTTATGGACCACGGGCCACAGCTGCAAGCCACGCGCGACCGAAACTTCATCACAAAAGGAAAACACAAAATAACCCTGCTAAGTTCCACTCGTATTTCATTCGTGGAAACGAAAATGTGACAATGAGAGTTCTTTGGGCATGTTCTCCTTTTGTCACTTGATCTCTTGTGTCATTTGAACTTGTGGTTATTCCTAATGACTCATATGAATACATTTCAGTCTAGGGAGAAACCATTCCATTGGGAAGCAATAATACGCTATATACGCAATTTTATATGCAGTTTGGCTGGAGTTGTCAAGCACCAATAATATTATACTAGTACTTGTGAGTGCTTGTATGACAAACGGCATGTCTGTGCTTTTTTAAGCGATTTGCAAAGCTTCCATTTTGTACTAAAATTTCAGAAACTGCAATGGGAAATGCGCATAGGCAGTGCATGGGAATGAAGCAGGAAGTTTCGTCGCTTGTTTATATGTATTTATTTATGTACCTGTTAAACAGTCACGGTGCATCCTGTGAATGAAATTTGTAATTAGCACTGAAAGATTCTTGTCGCTGGGGACAACGTAATTTGACCTTGGCTCCAGACAGGAAATGACACAGATATAAAACAATAATGACTCCCTGCCAAAGCAAAATGACGCGAACTATCCTATATACCAAAAAGATAAAACGTCATCATCATCAGTGAACAAGGTTCCATGGTTTTTCCTATTGTTCATTAAATTCACAATTAAGCAATAACCTTTTTGAATGATACGTATTGAATTCTCATTATGAAGCAGGAAAGGATATGGAAATGCGCATAAGAGACGCTGTCGTCATAACACGTATTCATACACGTGTAAAGTAGCGAGTACAACAAAGCGACAAACCTTCTCAATATAATTACTTAATGCAGAAAATCACAGTGTTTACATCCATAAGGACAGAAAGAGCTCATCTAGTAAATTGGAAAGTGGTCCAAGTGTCGTTTTTGTGTGAAGTTACAGCCGTATAGCTGGAAACGTTTGAACTATACCTGTATTGAACGGTATATTTACTTAATAGCCGTGAAACTAATTCTAAACTTAATGATACAGGAATCTGCATCAAGTACCTTTTGAGGTGACGGGTTATTGCGCCATTGAGGCGAGACGTTGACGAGCCATAGGTAACATAAAAATCGCCGTTTCTGCCGCTACCCATTGCGACTTGGTTAGTTGTTGCAAGAGGTAGGATCACGACGGCGGATGGAGATCAGTAAATCTTGGGAACGTGACACTTCACACATTGACCCACCTCTCAACATCCATGAAATGAGTCTCGGCACAACGAAACAAAGGAGTGCCTATTCTTCCTGACCCGATGTGCCTACTTACATTACCCGGATTATGTCATGGGTTGGGCTATGTGCTTATGTTTTACTATACTTACTCGCACTGGCAATGGGTCATTATATCTTCAAAAATGTGCCTTGAAAGGCAACGGCAACGGCTGTCAAACGCTCTCCATTGCATTGCATTATGCATTGGCGTAACAGCTTTCGTCGTTAACTTTGCATTTTGAACGTTTGGACAACTGTAAACTCAAACTGTTTCAGTTATACCTTTCCAATACACGCATTAAAATACAGAAAATGGAAAAATAAATGTTGTCATAATTCGCTCATAATAACAATCAATGGTAAAATATAAGATTTTACTAATAATTGTCCTTATTACATTTCGTTAGCATTTGAAATGTTCATCTGACATGGCCCGCGGAATTGCTGCATTTTGTCTCAAACACCTTAATTTGTAATAAAATCATCACGGCATTTAATCTTTCGTTTGAACTGAAGAAAGCACATTGGATTAAACGATGGTTTTAATTTTAGTAAATTGTTGTATAGTACCATTGAAACAGTTACCAACAACATTATAAAGTTTGACCCGTAGATCAGTAGAAATCTCCGTGGGGCCTTACGCTGGCTTCTTTTCTACAAGTGGTTTGAAGCTGGATTCAGTGTTCCCTCCTGAAGATTTTGTGAAAGAGTACCTTAGGTAATTACAGGGCGCCTTACACCTTAATGATACAGTAGAGCTCATTTCTCGTTTCCCTTCAAAGTCTGGCCCAACACCTTGCGTGTGAGGTCAGGAATGTCCGGCCGACCGGGAGTCCATCCGTCCTTCTGTCGGCAACCGGCCAGCTTCCTTCACACGGAAACCCATTCAATTGCTAAGGAATAATTGCGGTTACAGTCAAAACGCCGCTTGAAGTCAATGGTTCGAAAACCACTTCAAAAATGTCCCTAAACAAAAGAAAGGCGCAGCAAAGTGACTAACCGTAGCGCACAACAATGCAAGTAGAATAATCACTAATCACACAACGTCGTTTTGAGTCTTTCTCAAATTTTCTCTACGTTTTCTTAATGTCGCTTTCTTTATTGTAAGCTTCTTCTGTGTACGTTTTGACTCTGACTCTGGTGGCCATTTAAAACAATGACATGTAAATTAAGTAGGAGAAAGTGCCCAGTAATGCATACCGAGAAAGCCTTTACCTACTATTCTAAAGACAAAGTTGTTGAGGACATCATCTTGCCAGCAAACAGTTTGAAATTCTTTTCGTTATTAATATCGGAGGAGGGTTCGTAGGACTTGGAAAGCAAAGCTTGTCTTGTCTTGTAGAATGTTCGCTTATTAGAATTTAGAAATGTGATGTGATGAGAGTGCACAAGAGACGAAGACGATGAGATTTGGTATGAGAACTTATAGCTAAGGACCACACACAAGCATTATAGGATGCTCCTCGAGTCTCATCATGGGACTTTTTGAGCTTCCCATCCCGGGGAAGGTAAGATGAGGAAGAGCCAGAAATGAGTCTTATGAGTCAGAAGAGAGATGCATTTTTAAGACGATCCCATGGGGCTCTTTGCAGTCAACTCTGACGCTGATTAATCTCAGGCAACGCTCGTCACCTAACTCAAAAAACTTCTCACACTGTCCATTGGTTTGGTTAGTTAGCTTCAAACATGAAATGTACGATTCAAAGAGTATAATTTTAGCTTACATGTAATATAATTAACGCAATAAAAATAAAGCTAACAGACTCGCACTCATGTATACATCGCATATTCCGCGGAGGACAATTCCACTGTGCATCTTAAGATTTTGCTACCGGCGCGTTTTGCTAAATCTTGAGCAAATTATGCTAAGAAATGTGTTTCACCAAGAATATTATTGTTGTAATAGTAGTATTATACATGCACGAATAATATTGAGGCTGCTGTTACCGGTGCGTTTTGCTAAATCTTGAGCAAATTATGCTAAGAAATGTGTTTCACCAAGAATATTATTGTTGTAATAGTAGTATTATACATGCACGAATAATATTGAGGCTGCTGTCATGATGACTGACTGAAGGAATGGATGGTTCGTGTAATTGAGTCATCTTCGTTTGACGTCCTTTAAGGAGCACTTACGTCAGTTTATTGTCAACCATGAACAAGCATGAGTTGAGCATAGTCGTTTTTACTGACTCGAAAGTAGCCGACATGAAGGGAAACCTTTTCGGTAAAAAAAGCCGTAAAGTTGAAATTTCATCTTGTAGTCATTATCTTTTGTTTGAGCCACTTTAAATTGTTTGGTCAGAGGATTCACGCTTTGTAATGTGTGCAGTCCTCATTGTTTCTCACTATTGTTCACACCAGCAAGCGGTCTCTTTTTGCCTACCTGGAATCACACACCTTCTTCATCTCTACTTATCCTTTTCTTTGTCAACAATGAAGATGAACTGCCCTATCTCTAACACTTGAATCTGAAGTCTATTTCTGAGATTTACTACACACTCACTAAATAATGTTTCTCTACGTTTTAATAATAATGCTTCTCCTGCCATTCTCTCCTCTGGCAGTAATCAATCTAGATTCTTTTTTTAATGGTCACGTCACCCCCATCCAAACAAATAATGACAACATGACACAGTGGCAAAAAATTGTAAATTCTCGTTCCTGTGGATCACACGAGAAGAGATGATTTATGACATGACTGATGAGGATGCGACTGAGACTCAAGAACTATACATTACATATGCACGCTTTGACATATAGTCGAGTTCACTTCATGGACTGTCTTCAGTTCTTTTGTTTGGCAGGTCGAAAGGGCTCTACCTGTCCGAATGTCAACATTATCTTCCTTTCCACTCTAGATTTGTTAGAACGGAGTAAGGCACACAGAAACTAATCTCATTAAAATTATAGTATGTACTTCACCTATAAAAAACAAAGTTGTACAATAAGAACAATGCAACTCACTGAAATACCAGTTTGCACAAGGATCACACGCTACGTTTACATGAAGTAAACTGTAACCAGTGCCTTATTATGTTACTAGACATACACTGTGTACCAATACCAATAGTACGAAATAGTACAAAATATAAATATCGTGAATTTGTACTGTAATATACATTCTTTATACTTACAGATAAGTCTGAACCAATTAATTAAGCACAATGTATACCAATGGCATTGGAAATGATCGTAGAAATTTTTAGTATCTTTCTATATCAGAATAGTTTATAATAGTTTTGCATATAGCTGTGATGGAACGCTAGGAATCTTTAAAACAGTTAAAAAACCATTTTTTTGTTGTATTCCCATGCTTCGCCGATAGGAAAAAGGTACAAGGACGAATGCTGACATGATCTACTTGACATGAAAACGACGACACTACAGTGACAGATACGAAGGTCATCAATCCTCGCCTGGACAATCGGAAGCTTCCAACAACAAGACAGATGAGAGGACGAGGAACACTCCATTGTTCCCTTTACCCCTTTCTCCATCTCATTTGTCCACGTTACATCGCACGTTCATGTTCATGTATCGTAAGATAAGTCGAATCAGGCCAATACACAACGTCAGTTTTCAATTCTGTATACGAAAAGGACGAAAAGACAAACTCTTCTCAACCTCAAGCCATGCCATGGAGTCAATGCAAGTGTATTGCGTTGTAGTGCGGTAATAAGTATGTATCAATGTGTCGTACGTAAAATAAGGTATATCGAATCATCCAAACATTTCAACAAGAAACGTTGAGCATCAAGTCATAAGTCAAAGCCCAAGTACACTCGGTCACTTGGCACTTGACAAGAATGGCAACATGCTGATTGCCTGATTGCCAAATACAAATTGGATATGCATATAATAGAGAAACGAGAAACCTCAATGGACGAGCCAAGAAGCAATAAATCAGAAAGGATGAGTGTTGACTGAAGTCTTCACCATTCCTATCCCATTTATACATTAGAGATCATTTGAACGCGATGAGCCTCACGGGTCAAACAAAAACGACTCTAATTTGTCGATATATTTATTTTCTATAAATTGTAACCTGTCCTTCACACAAGGGCGTAAATTGCAATCGTATTAACATTCTAAAGCATTATGAGGATAACCGCGAAGAAAGAGTGATTTACATTACTTATGGTCAGGTCACGGAATTTTTTCTAGATCTTTAAAAAGCAGCTTTTACAATACTTTGACAACTATTACATTTGGTAGGTAATTTAGACTCAAGATAAAAATTTCATTTTTTGAGTCTCGCCGAAAACGTTCAACAGGCTCACGAACAAAAGTTATACCCTTTCTCGAGGGATGGAAGGTTGTTACCAAAGGTTAACGATTAACGATATTGGAGCCTTCTTCGTTCTCTTGCACTTACGTCCATCTGACAGAAGCAACGCATACTCCATTACACGAAGGGAAGTTCTACGCTTTGATAAGAGGGCGTGAAACTTGGGAGACAAAGGTTTTTAGCTAGCGTTATGAAAATTTCCCATGAGCTTGATTCAATATCACCAGTAAAATTAGAATAACAATACACGAGTAAATAAAGCACTCGACAGAAACATAGCATAATCAGGTTGCATTTCGTTAAATTTATTTAAATTAATCAACGTATTAAACTGTGGTACATAATGAAAACGGTAATATACTGTCATTAGGAACTGAGACTTCGTTAAAGAAAAACATAATAGTTCAATAATAATAAGCTACATAAAACATTTAAAAATTCAATAAGTGTAGTAAAACAAGATAGTTACGTGAATGACTAAAAACTGTATAGGGCATGTTATGTTATCTTTTATAAATCAAAGTACAAAAAAGTAAGTCAAAAAAATGTATCTTAGGACAACTAATCCCATTCGTCGTCGTCCATTGTCAGAGATTCCATCTCGGTGCACAACTGTCGCTGTGCCAATTTACCATCACGATCCTGCTCCATAAATCCGGCAACACGGAATTTAACAGGATTTCCATTCGGCTGGAAATTGACTTCACTGATGTTGGCAATAACTGGAACGGCGTTCAGCCGCGCTTTTTTAATTTGTCTCACCTTTTCCATGTACTGTAAGCAAAAATGAAAACCTATAAGTACTTCATAAACACAAACCATGATAACATCTTAAGGTTCGTCACTCACAGCGTAGCCGCGCTTTTTTAATTTGTCTCACCTTTTCCATGTACTGTAAGCAAAAATGAAAACCTATAAGTACTTCATAAACACAAACCATGATAACATCTTAAGGTTCGTCACTCACAGCATCCAACTCTACATCCAACTCATCTTTCGATTTGATGAGCACACGTGGCCGTTTGAACGAAATATTGTGTTCTGCCAACGACAACCCTTCATCGACGTAACCCATACCCAATGGATCACGTGGGATCCGAATAATATGAGATTCCATTTTTTGTTTTCCATTGAGCAACTACAACAATTCAGCAATTAATCTTTTGAGAAATTTTGTAATGTCTTTAATACTGCTGATGATGATTGGATGGATGACACCTGACTAACCAGTAGGAATACTGGACTTGGTTACTGACGGTGTTTGGTTTGTCGGCGCTGAACTGTGATCCACGTTTCGACGAGCCGGCGTCAAGCATTGTCGACTTATCTCCACAACTTTCGGGTCTGTATGACTTGAATGTTGTACTTGTACTTGGTCAGAACCCTTGCCATTAGCCCACGGCTCCCGCGGTTGATTTTCACTACTGGAAATAGGATCGGCAAACCGTACTCTTCGTGCACTACGTGCAGCAGAAGATGACGATTCAGCTGCTTCCGTAGGCCAAGTTCGATTAGTAGCCTATAAGTATACAATAAAATATATTGAAAAATTGTTGTACCAAACTATTCAAAATATATGTACTCAACAAATAGTATTCTATTCAATCAAAACTCACAGTAATTTTCAAGTTCGAACGTTTTGGAAACGCTACGGAACTGTCAGGACGAGTTTGAGCGTTCAACGTCAAGGAATTCGAGGGTCGAATTAATGGCGGAGCTTTGGCAAGATTCTAAAAGTTCAATACAATAAATTCTCTCAAAATGATTCAAAATATAAGCATTGAACCAAATTGTATTCTATATTAAAAACTATTATTAATTCACTACTCACTTTCTCCTGTCGTTTTCTTGGCATTCGGGCAAGTTCCAGAACTTGCAAATGTTGCTCAGAAGTGAACAAAGTTCGTTCCGACAACGGGGTATCTACTTCAACTTTCGGTTGGATCAAGCGGAAACGGCGGGGATCCCTGGGCGGAGACCTCCGATTACCTTTGTCATGACCGTTCGAAGACCGCCTGTTCGTTAAATTAAAATTTTGTAAATATTTGCCTCAAAATACCTCAAAAAAAAATTCAAAAATCGTCAAAATGCAACTTACCGTGGTGAACCAGGGCGATGAGAATGTCCACTCCCGAATGGCATCATGATTCAAAATGTCTAATTATTCGAAAATATGACAAAAAACGTGACGAATGTTTCGAAAATATGACAAAAAAAGGTGACGAATGTTTCGAAAATATGACAAAAAAAGTGACGAATGTTTCGAAAATATGACAAAAAAACGTGACGAATGTTTCTGAAAATATGACAAAAAAACGTGACGAATGTTTCAAAAATATGACAAAAAAACGTGACGAATGTTTAAAAAATATGACAAAAAAACGTGACCAGTGTTTCGAAAGATTAACAGTCTGAGGAGCCCTTCCAAAAAACCACTCCACGCGGTCCGAGGAGCGTCAGTGGAATGGTCCGAAGACGCCAAATCACGAAAGGTGGCGATTAATTCCCTACCTTCCTACACTCTTCTACTACGCATTGCCCGCAGAGGTGCAGGTTTTGACAATTCCCCGTCTTGTCCCATGTAATAATTCTACGGCTTAAAGCATTCTGAGTATCCAAATGCACATTTTCTCCCTCTAACGTCGCTTATCGCATGCCCCCAAAACAAAACCGGAGATTTACATTCTTCTGGAATGATAAGACGACTTCCTTTCACAAAAATGTAAAATGAATAAAATCCTATCTTTTTCCTTGTATGTATTCAAATGGAAATGTTCATTTTGGACATGATTTTTACAATAAGGGATGGATATGAGATGGAAAACGCCTTTTTGTACTCGTATAATGTAGACTGGAATCGAGATTTGTCTTATCTTAATTCATGAATGGCTTTGATATTCCCAGTACGACTGAATACGGACACCTTAACTATTAAGAGATGGAAAAAAGAAGGTATAGAATGTGAATAATTTGTTAAGGCACAACGGACAAGGAAACAAAAGGATGTCAGAATAGGAGGACTGTACTACTTTCTAAAAATAACTAATAGATAAATAATTTAAGTTAACAATCGTCAAATTCATTCAAACGCAACATGTATTTACAATGAACTCAATACAAATTATAGAGAACTCAAGTTTTACATGAGGATATGAAACTATAGTGGATTACGAATGATAATTATACACTTGCATTTAATTAGTACAATGTTACATTTTTTTAACTCATGTGCAATATAATATAGTGCCATCAAAATACATGATGAAAGCTTGTGTACATAGATTAAATAGTGTCAGTTATGGAATGCTTTTGACAGTAGCAGTACTTTTTGAGATGAAATTCATCAACACAAGAGCTCTGGTCTCCATATAAATTCACGCGTGAGATAACCCCATCAACTGTCCATTTTCCATCAAGTGCTTGCACAACAGTAGCTTCAAACTGACCGTTTCCTGGTATGGTTTCAATGGTGATGGACGCCAAAGTTGGGCCTTTGAGGGATTCTTCATCATCGTGACTAGTAGTCAAATTCTTGCTCTCCGGTATCATTACTTGGGTACTCAAGACATTTCTCAACTTCAGTACCGAGCATTGAGGTGAGCCTTGAAGGTCCCTGTTCAATTGTGTAACTAAAGCTTTGGCCGCATCACCAGTATCCGTTGCGTCCAACCCAAAATTTGAGATTGTGAGACACATGCAATAGTGATCCGGAATTTTAGCCATCGAACAGTTCCTTTCCAGAGGAATGGGTAGAAACAAACTTATTCCAGTCGTGATCTGAACACTGTTTCCGTCCGCAGTTTCCAATGATTCGGTTCTTTCTCTTATCTTCGAGTTGGGAAGTTTGTCCGAGTAATACAGAATGTCTCGAAGAGTTTTGTACAAATCGTAATGAGTGGTGAGTCGTTTACTGTTCTCCATCAAGTTGGAAGTAGCGAGATGAAATTGTTGCCTGAACCATTGAGGAAGGGCGATGTAGAGAAAGGGCATACTTTCCTCCACTTTCCCTTGGAAAGTTGAGCGAATCCCTCCCCAGCGAATTCCATGGTCACTCATAACAATGATGGCCGTGTTGTTGCTCCGATTTTCCGACGTTAACCATTTCAATAAGGCATGAAGAGAATCATCTCCCAGTTTCCCTTCATTGAGGTAATCGTGTGTCAAAGCTGCAGTCCACGCGAATTGGAAGAACGGTTGATTGTGTTCATTCATTCGAAACACAGTTTTCTTCACATAGTCCAAAATGATGTCGAAACTCAACCGTTGGCCTAGGCACAAATTTGCATTGAGCAAGTGCTCACTTGCTGTATATTTTTCATGGGCTAGCATCAATGAGCGTGGATAGTAGTGGGTAGGAGGATTCTTAAACCCATGCTTGACATAGTTGAATGTCGACATTCCTGGAGCATCCTCTATCATCGACGTGAGATATCCATTCTCAGAGAATTCCTTCCAAATGAACGGGCAAGAGTCAAAGTAACTTTTTTTCGTCGGCCAACAAACATCCTTCAGCTCTGATTCGGATAGGCCTGTTAATACTGGAACCAAGTTTGGGAATGTGTTGTCTGTAAACAAATATAGTTTATAGTTAGAATTATAAACCATATTGCATACATATTGAGATCAGTCAGATCAGACATGCGACATTACAGTTTGTTCTCACCCTCAACTTTTGAGTATCCGTTCATTCCAACAGCTTCTAAATGGTTCACAAGATAAGACTGTGTCTTTGGCATCACTCTTTGAAAATTCATATGCGAAACAGCGTCAATTCCAATGATAAGGACGTTCAGCTTTTTTTCCATCGAAGGCTTTTCTCTTATTTCTTCTCCCGAGGATTCACCTTGATGACCATCCTTCTTCATGTCTGGTGGTGGTGCAAAGGACTTGAACGGCACGAGCCCAAATACATCCACAACCTGAGACGTTTCGCTTTTGGGAGTAGTCAATCCGCAAGACACAGCAATGATTTCATGATCTGAAGCCAACTTCGTTTTCCTTCCAGTGATCGGATAAACGGTTTTAGAAATACTGTAAAATGCAAAACAAAATAATCTAATCACTTCCTGAATTAATGTATGAATAATCATTGTTAAAAAACTATTGATACCTTATACTATTGTCTGACTCGCGTTGGACGTCCGAGTACGAACAATTGCTGAAACCATATTTTTCGACTTTCTTTAACATGGTAAGAGTGTTGTCCAAGTCAACGGAAAATAGTACCGGATGCTTCTTTGTACAGTTGACTGCTTCCGGAAGTGTGACATAATCAAGGATTAAGGGGTCGTACGGATTCAACTTTGGCAAATGACATCCAATAGTTTTAGCTGGTTTTGGGTGGCTCTCAGATGGTTTTGGGGGCACAACTGAAAGAAAATAAATTGAGAAACATGCCTTAATGTCTATACTGCAAATTAATGTCAATTAGTCCCTTGTTGTTTAAATTAATGATTCGTTTTGCCTACCGACTGGATATGTATATGCTCGAAAGAGATTGCGGAATGCCTGAAATACGTCCGTGTAAAGGAATAATGGGATGACTGGACCCACCATCAAAACAACGAATAAACAACATGTCCAAGTTGGGTAACCAAACTTTCGACGGTTCTTTCGACTCGGAATCTGTCGCTCTGATCGGGTCCTATGGGCCGAAAGTAACATGGACGTAGGAACTGAGGTCCTGTTTGTGTCAATGAGAGGAATTTGATCTTCTCCGAACATTTTCATCATACTTACTGACTCTACTGACTTTAATCTATACCACTTTCTGCTCCCTAAACAGCAAATTCAACCAATAACTGCACAATAAATGTGATTTTCAACTACAATTCGATAGTTTTCAACTACACTATGACAAGTAAGACGAACGAGATTCACACTCCAGACTAAGTTTTGTTGCACTGAAGAACATCTTTGTCAACGTGTCAACAAATTCGGTTGGGGGTGTTTAGTATCTATAGCAATGTGTTTTTGCACAGTGGCGTGTGAATTCGACGAAATTCCAATTAACATGATTTAGTATCACTATAACGACGGGCAGTGAATGATTTTAATACTTTACGGCCCTATGTTACAATGTACACAAGCAGTTCATGTAAACATTTGCATTTAAGTATTGCAATTAACTTTTAACAATGCAAATTGAACACGCGCTATAAAACAATGACATCATTTCTCTTCCTCATTATTGTATCTTGTTGTACATGTAGTACACACATATTTATTGTTATTATTATTATTAACCTTAATCTGATCCATAGCATCTGTTCCCCAGATTGCAATTAAGTATTAAAATATGTATAATATGTCCTTCTTACAAAAATTGCTAAATACGAAAGTAATCAGGAGGAAAGGGAGCATAGCAGTCAGTCATTAAGTCTTGTACCAAAATCATACCGAGTCTTGTAAATAAAAAATAAACTAAATTTTACAGAGAGAAATAAATATTAAAGGCATTTGTGGACAATATTTTTAAAAACCCATAACTACATTATATTACAGTAGCAAAATAAAGTATTTTATAACTGTAGGTAGTAAATACAAACTGAGACTGCAAACTGCATAAATCAAGGTATTCAATCTGCGATGAATTGCAATTTTAATGCTACGAAAGGAACAAAATAAGTCCGTATGAAGTTTCTGCATGATATTTTTCTATACAAGTATCCGAAAGTGAGCTGAATCGTTCATTTTCATTGAAGGTTTGTCCAGGTAAATGTGAATTGATTTCCTTCCCGGATTCAAGACCCATCCAACACTTCCAAAAACGCCCATGGGAACTACAAAGCAATCAGAAGTCTTTCTAAAGTTATTATTTGCTTATATTTAAAATACAAGAGGAAGAACAGGTTTCCTTTTCTTTGCTTTGTCATCTTATGTAAACATCGCAAAAGCGCTTGGAATTGTGTAACCTTCCTTCTCGTTCGCACAAAAGTTTTTAACTTATCTGCAGTTTGAACACAGTTAGTGAATTATATAACATACAACTAAACGATACACAATGTCAAGTACACAATAATGTACACACAATGCATAAATCTCCTCATAAGCCATAAACCACGTTGCTTTACAACGCAAAGAAAGGAAAACCATGAAACAAGCGTGAGAATTTCTCAATAATAAGGGGCATTAAGCGAACCGTCCAGATTGCACCATTAAACTTGAAAACTATTATAAGGCTGTGAATGTGGACGTACTTAAATACTCACTACATTCCATTGAACGAGCAAAATCATTTATATGTAAAGAATGCAGTCAAATATATATTCAACCAGTGTAAACGTAATTGAATTAATGTGTCTAGCCACATTCTATCATTTGTCCTATAACTTAAAATGAAATGTCAATAAAGCTAAGGTAGAGGTTACCTTGCAGTGTGCACAAATCTCGTTTTTTGATTCCTAGTTCCTACATCCTACCATATAAATAAATATTTGTCCAACATTTTCTTAAACAGCATTGTGCTCAGCTCCCCAATCTGTCTGTAAACAGTAACTGACACTGGCTGTGCTTTTAGAGTTCAAATTTTAAAGTTCTTATAACAGGACTTGAATAATACAGCAGTGATAGGAGCAAATGATACTAAACTCGGCATTTTTTGAAAATTGGAAGTTCACTAGAATTTGTCTAATCAAATGCGATTATATTTGCAATGTTTCTGAAAATGTCACTGCGCTTGATAACAAACTTCTTATTCTCATATCTAATCATGTTCACATTTTTTAAGTGCTCAAAACCGTTACAGTTATCCTGTGAGTAGACACTCTAATCTGCGCTATTTACAGTACATTGGACACATTTATTGTTACTTTTTTCACTGTAAACAATAGACAAGGTCACCGGATAAATGGCTGTCAATGAAACAAAGTCGCGTAATTTACATTTATGTAACAAAGCAAAGCCTTATAGTATGGCAGCTATTCACATTATTGTGCATGACCGCATTGGACGGTGAATGTCATTTTGATGATAGAAATTTTATAGTTTTATGTATAAGAGTAGCAA
The DNA here is from genome assembly GCA_019776145.1 of Harlomillsia oculata. Taxonomy (NCBI): domain Eukaryota; kingdom Metazoa; phylum Arthropoda; class Collembola; order Entomobryomorpha; family Oncopoduridae; genus Harlomillsia; species Harlomillsia oculata. The sequence continues at coordinate 1,032 of JABASF010000296.1, read as the reverse complement.
ATTCTTTTATTGCGTCAGTATTTTCGTTTAACTTTACAACAACAGTCATAGAACATATAAAAACGGTTAAATTATTATACTAACTGATTGTACATACGACATAAAAATTGCACTTTGAAAGGTAAAAGTCAAAACTTGAGTATTAATAGACAACCTTTTATACCCTTAATACTCGAAAAAAGTTTCGGCATTAAAGTACTACAATGTAAGATTCATTTGCTAAAGTACTTTTAATATAACTACAATAACGATTTTATATTAAATTTTCACAACTTTTTCTTAACAAAAGAATGACACTTGAACTTGAAATAATCCTAGCATGCAAAAATGCAATGTAGGAATGTAATGATGTATATTTAGTCTAACCCATTAAAATCCCATGATGAGAATCAGTCAGCAAACGAAAGGACGCGAAAGGACGTAATCTGTTTGCCTATTATAACAACGCCAAGAGGAAATGTCTTTCAAGAGTGAAAGAGACTAAAGCCCGTGTGGATTTCACACTTAAAAGGTGACAGACAGCCAACAAAATACGAATCCGGAGAGATCTTTTCCTGTCCATTTTAGCTTTTAGTGATCAACGACGGGAAAGTGAGTTCCGGTACTGAGGCCGACGTCTTACAACCGAGCGAGAGGAAGCGACGGCTTTCGGCGATGCTGAATCTACAATGAAATAAGAATCAATGCAATTCTCAACTTGCTCGGAAACTGGTTCATTTCCTCCAGAGATTTGACAGATAGTAAAAAATGCGATGATAAAAATCAGTTGATGTACGTAAACTTACCGTCCGCCACCCTGAAAACTGGTAAAGACACATTACGCCATTCAGAGGATCGCGTCAAAGGTGCAAAGCAAAATACCCGTTTTATGTCCGGGTCTATCATGGTTTGCAAAGTGGGTCCGTAGCTGTTAGAACTCTTCACGGAAGCTGCAAAAAGGGAGAATATTATAACCAAGGGAACCGCGTTTATGCAAAATGAAAATGCGAATTCTGCAAATTGAAATCGCAAATTATGCAATATCATGCAAAT
>JABASF010000295.1:0-48357 GCA_019776145.1 Harlomillsia oculata | reverse complement strand
TTATTGACACCTCTTATATGAGGCCGTATATTCAACATGATTCAAATTGCTCATTGAGTATTAACTGATGTGTCCTTGTAAAGTTTAAATTAGTGTTTTTAATTTTTCGAATTGATTATTGTTTTTAATTGTGTATTTTATTTTTGTACTTTTTCAGATAATGCTCTGCTTCGTCGTTTGGTCCGTGTGGGTGTGTTGGAGGAAAGCAAGACAATTATGTCCTCGGTGTGGGAATTGAGGATTTCTTGGAGAGACGTTTGCAAACTCAAGTTTTAAAGTTCATTATGTGGCTCATATTACTTTTTGCTGCCTATATATTCTAAATTCTAAGTAAATCTATTATTTGAAAAGCATAAATATCTGTTAATTGTGTATTGCGCTTATTGTTCATAACGACTATGGTTTGCATAATAACAGTCCTAGAAATTGATGCGGAAAAACTAATGCAAAAATCATTATTAAAGTATGCCATCAAGGACATTAAAATGAAGTTTTAATTTTTCGCAAATGTCAACACTTAGTTTATAGTCTCTTAATTTATGTGTGAGGAAGGTTTCTTGTGTTAACTCCATCATGACATGACATTCCCTATTGCTATTACCGCGAGCGACCCTTTAATTACTGTTACATTATTATCATACTGAATATCTTCTCCACGATATGACGAAATACATTTTATTTCTGTATTATAATTATGATATAGTATTATATATACGAAAACATCAACATTATGATCTTTACTCTTTACTTAACGTCTGAAGGTGCATTATAATTATAACAGTTGTGTATTACGTATGTTACACGTACCTATTTTTTATAACTTTTATCTTTTATACAACGCATTCGATAAGAAACGTCCACGCCATATATTTCTATCTGGTCAAGTGCACGCAAATGTTGCATTAACTGTAAATGATTTTGTTTGTCGTTATTCGTTATCTAATTAGGCCTTCTACTTTTGAGTGTTGCGAGGACCTCGAGGAAATGCCGATGACACTGGATCTGAGATTTTCCGAATTCACTACAATGATTTCTGCCACTTTGCAAATAGGTCAAGTCCATTAAGTCTCATTTTCTTGCGCCAATGGCGGAGCGAAAAACCTTTGGAGTTCCAGAAGGGATTATGGAAAACTCGTGCAAGATAAACGAGCAGAATAAAAGCACGATTTCGCCCCAGATTTTGTCATTATTCCACATGTTCGTCACATTTGCATTTGGACATTTTGGTTAACAATGAAGACACTCATCATTTTAGCGCTTTTTGCTACCGCCCATGGTTCGTATCCAAATTTAAATTTGGTCATTTAATTAACTTACTATGTATTAATAGCTAGTTGGTGTTTTAATATAAGTATTAACAATTCAAATTTCTGTATTTGTAGGCTATGGCGATAGAACAGTGAGATTGCTTTCCAATTGGCAAGAACTGTTCTTCGGCGGATTCAGCCCACCAGGCTATGGACTAACGCATATGGACGAGCCTAGAATCATAGGAGGTTCTGCAGCTCAGCCTGGTCAATACCCGCATCAAGTGTCGCTGCAAATTTCTCGCGGGAGTAGCCGTTATCATACTTGTGGAGGATCCATCATCAGTGCTACAAAGATTGCCACTGCTGCCCATTGCTGCCAAGGACAAAGTGCCAGCACTTTGAAAGTTGTCGCTGGTGCTCAAAATGTTCAAACTCATGAGAGCACTCAACAAGTCATGGGCGTGAGTCAAATCATCAAACATCCTCAATACAATCAGTAAGTGTTGCATGGAATTTGATTCCACGAAAGTTGTGGATTTAAGATGACACGACGTCACATTTAAAACCCTGCTTAACTATATCATGCATAAGGAAAGTTATAATCCCAAAATTCCTTGAATATTTGCAGCAATCGTATCAACTATGATGGCTGTAAACTCATCCTCACTCATCCTCTACAACTGAACAACAGAGTGCAAACGATACCGCTCTGTACAACCGAACCAACTTCTGGAGTTTGCACTGCCACGGGGTGGGGTACAACCAGCACATCTGGAAATGTCGTCCCGACTCAACTTCAACAAGTGAACCTGGAGATAATTCCACGTGCCACGTGTCAGAAGAATTATCAGAGCGTCAACACCATTTCCCAAGCCATGTTATGTGCCGGAGGACGCGAGGGGCAATCTGGATGCAACGTAAGTGCTTGCTACTTACAGCCAATTACTTATTTGTACCACTCTTCCTTCAAGATTTAACGGTGACATTTAATTTGTAGGGTGATTCTGGCGGTCCCCTCGTTTGTACTGTGAATGGCTCCAAATGTCTCGCTGGGGCCACCTCATGGGGTATGCAACCATGCGCACAGAAAAGATACCCGACTGTCTATGCAAATGTAGCTCATCTCCATTCGTTCTACAGTTCATAAACCCTTTACTATTCCAATTTTTGTTATCTTACAGTATTTGTCAATAAATATACATCACACACGTTTACTATGTAGCTCCTGAAGACCGATTATAGTCATGTACAAGAAACACGAAAATTGCATTCTATTCCTGTAAGCAGAGGAATAAGAAAGATCGTTCCCTGAAGATTTAAGAATCTGCATGCATCATAACAAGCACATTCATAGATATGAAGTATATATTAATCGAATATGATAAAGCATCACGTAAATCATGTGCCTTTTAGAGAAATTTCGTAAATGCCAGTTAGTATTCTAATCAATAGTGGCATCCTCAACTCATAAATTAGTACTATTCAAATTATGAAGACAAATCTAGCTCATGCTTTCTCAGCAAAGATCTCAAAACTTCAAACAATGCAAAACAAACAAAACTGCCCGAATTTTCAATGGAAGTACATACATTATTCAAATTAAATGTCATGTCTCAAACGCAGAAATGCTTCTTATATAGTGTCAATGGCGACGTGCCTGACAGTCGAAAGAGTATACGATCCACTGTTAAACTGATGCTAATGTCTTCTGTATACGAGACCGAGACGCACGACGACTTTGTTCGTTTCGTTGTTCTATTCTACAAATCAGACCTAGCAGTACCCTTAAACTTACTTATAAGTTACAGTCAGTAATGAATTAATGGTATTTGTTTGCGTAAACTTGGACTTATTATTTCAAAGCACTGTATTTCTGCTCTAGTACACAAATCGCGACATGACAAGTTTCCACTGGCTGGCACCATACACAAGTACAAAGACAGCCATTGTGCAGGCTTTTATAATTTCAATGACAAAAGTGCCTGAACCGTGTGTGCAGATGACAGCTACCATTGCATTAGTTTTATATGTGGTAATCTTCATGTTAATATCCAATACTCAAGTTACAAGTTCAAGTCAAGACGAAGTTCCTATTCCTATGCAAATTCGTCATTTGAGCGTTGATTAAAATGAAAAGTGAAAATGAGTTTACATCATTGAGACATAATCAGGATATCCATCGAACTTACAAAAGATGACCATGGTTTTGAATTCCATTCCAAATTTTTGCTATCTTTATCATCAAACATTAATTTTTGTGCTTTTGAACATAATGATTTGTCGGTATTAAATTGATTTTAACCATGGCATGAATACTAATTGGTTCGTGCCACTTCAAGTTGAAGTTATTTATTAGATTAAATTCGTTTGCTCTCGACATTTACAAACAACGTGGTCAAAATACTTTTTCTCCCACATTTGATTATGAATGGTTTTTGATAGTATGCCGTATGCCATAGCAAATGTGCAGAAATAGTGATACATAGAAAGAAAGCTTACTTGGATTTTACGTTTGAGGAAGCGGCGGTGACTGGGAGACACCAAAATGTGTCTTTCTCTTTCGACGGTTACGGGATTGCTGTTGATAAATGATGTTCAACTGGAGGAATTTAATTTTCAAATAGGCCAAATTAGGTTTGATTTCATCAAATAAGTGAGCAGTGACAGGATGTGGATGGACATGTGGTTTCTTGGTTCGGTGGAAGGTACTGGTTTACACGATTCAATACTTAAGGACCGGGCTAGTGCTACAACTACAACTTTAGTACGATATACCGAAAGTCAAGTCAAACCATCAACAACAGGCCCTGGTTTTCATTGCATACTTCTATACACAACTTGCACTAAAGAGTTAAAGAGACGGGACTTGTGGGTTGAATGCTATGTGTAGTCCCGTTAGGTCAATTTGCGCATTTCGGCATCCCATGCAAAATCCAAGTTTGGTGGCCTATTTTGCATGCACTCGAGTATCGTCAAAGTGCAGTCCTTACTTGGCACAATCTTCGAAACTACGACGGAGCCTTTCTTCCACTCGACTCAACTACTGGTCACTCAGCTTGGAGATACGACGAGCGAATCTCATCCCCGTCGAAACTCACAATTTTGCACAGTGGCACTGTACACTCCACCAAAAGTATTTATCTAAAAGTAAACATCCCATTGGATTTATCAGTTTGTTGCCTATTTCAATTCCCATTCTATACCGAGACACTCACTAGCTTTGTTTAAATGTTTCCTAGTCGGGTCGTCGATGATCTCACTTCAAAATCTGTAAGGCAAGGTGTTTCCTTCCGCCTTTTTGAGCGTCTTAGTTAAGGAAATAAAAACTTTCGCAAATTCATTTCAGTCTTCATGCGTTGCTGCGATCCTTTAGATGTGCACAACTTATTCTGAAAACTGTGACAAAGTGCGAACCAGCAGTGATTTTTATTGTTTGCGTCCACGTCCACTCTGTAATTTGTACACGTCGGCGTCCCTCACTCGACTAATTTGTCTTTCCAGGTAAGCACAGAACTACAAAACTACAATCTTCCTATATTTTCTAAACTTCACCTCGGGGCATCCATGTCGATTCCTGATAAGCCGTTAAGCCACCGGGCATTCCAAGGTATTTATATCTTTATCTCTAAACTGAAAGACGACAACTTCTGTACATTGATAAATTTTGGTGTATGCTAGAAACCATGCATTCATGTCAACATTAAGAATAACATATACTCAATAATTTTCTTGATTTTTATTCATTCTAAACCTTTGTAGTTTTTAGAGGCATTGCAATCGTGTTATTCTGAAATATGAATTGTGTGAGCAATCATTAGCATTTTCGCGTTCCCCTTAACTTTAATTACACAGTAAAAGGGCAATAGCAAAAATGTTATTCGAACATTGCGTTTCATGTTTAGTATTGTCAACTATTTGAGTCTCATTTTATGAGAGTTTCAACGGTCCACCGCAGTACAGAGAACAGCAGCATGCGGCATGTGAGAGCTTATGATTTGATTTTAGACTTGGAGCTTTTGTTTGCTCTTTCTCTCTTTCCCCTGTCGACAACAATAAGTATGATCGCATTCGCATCGTATGATACGACGCTAAAGAACTTGGAAAATTCCATTCGCGTATGAAAATGAAAAATATTTATATACAACGGACCACTTCAGTGAGTCATTCAGTTTCAAAAACAAATTATTCCGGCTGCATAGTATATTAATAATGATCGACAATGACAAAAATCAATAATATAATAATTTATATTTCCATGCTATAATTTCGTTCGACTCTCTTCTTTACATGTGGTTATTAGTTTAGCTTGATATTAGTTCAGTAGAATGTTTGCATAACTTTCGATTTCCGATAAAAGGGACCGTGCACGTTGATAGTTAGTAGATGAACATCTGTAGGTGTGATATTGAGCGCTAAACGAATGTAACGACAAACTGACACATTAAGATTAGAATTGCTCTATTTTTACCTTTGTTAACTCTCACAAGTATACCTAAAAGCTGAAGTACGTTTAGTGATAAATGTATGGAAAATCCCATCTCGTCTCTATACTGTTTGTTTACTATAAGACGTGCAGAGTGCATTCAATTTTGTAAGCATAACAAACAAGACAAAGACAAAGCAGAGAAAACTATAAATTGTTGAATGTAATGTAAATATTGCCAGTGGGCAAGCATACATTAATAGTATTATTCTACATTGGGAGTAAAAGTGTCTAGATTGTGGAAGTGTGTGAAGGTATGATAGCAAATAATAACATTGAAGAGGTTCACTGTTAACTTCACATCTCCTTTCCTCCGTCTTGTATAATTGAATTGGAAAAGAACAGGTAATTTTTGCTTGATTGTTTCTTTACCTGAACAACGTGTTTGAGCAAAAGAGTTTCAGAATGAGAAATCAGGGAAAATCTCAATAATATTGTGCTTGGAAAAAAGGAAAATAGCGTTTTGTTTAGAATTAAGCTTTCCACTTGAACTGTACACCTGCCGGACACACCGGTTGCTTCTTGAGGTACTTGATACTTCTATGAAACGCAAAGAAAATACGTCTTGAGGAATATTGGAGGAGTAAATAGCTTCTTAACATGCACGAACTCTTTGTAATGATTTTTTTGATAAAATGGAATGACAATATTTTAATATGCACTTCCGAAAATAATAATATTGCTGAAGGAATGCTCCAGGAGAAGGTCATACCAAAAATTTACAGTATTGAAAAAAAGGCATCATAATAACTTCAATAAAGGGTAATAAATTGTCTAGCGGAACTTTCTAGAAGACCTTATCATATGCATAAGCGCTTTCTACTGTATACTCGTCCTGTGAACTCTCATCTGGATTTGTTAGATGAACGAAAGGTAATAGAATTCGTTATTTTACATCTACTCATTGTCAATAGCCGATCGTCGTAGTCGTGTCCGTTGGCAAAGTCACATGTCACAAAAGAGTGATAAACGCAGCTTCCTCATGTAATCTTTGGTAGTATATATAGTTCAAGATTGTTGGAAAATAGTGAAATCAGTGCTGTACTATCACATTTCAGTACGCAAAGGATATGTGATCATCTAGTCATCAATGAGCATTATTGCTCATGCAACTTCCATTTCTGTCCATTGGACACGTCGCATGCAACAAGCAACCTTGAGGCAACTTACCACCACATTTGCATTCTTGTCAAAGTAGCACTTCCCTTTCGTATGCATAATTTGTGTAGGGCTGCCCACTGCCCACCTCATCATTTCCGGTCTGACCACACTTGGCAATGGACAAACTCTTACTGCAATCTGCAACTATTAGTACACGCTATACGATGACCGTTGCGTCGAGCAGTCATCTTTGTCGCTCTGTTTTTTGACATTTGGATGTTCTGGCTTTTTCGATATTACGTTATATAGTCACATGAAAAGAGGTTTTACAATGGTCTATCTATAACACACCTACACACCCTTTTCTAACTACACACGTTTAACTAATAAGTTAACAAGGCCATATTTTACATTTTGCCGAGTAACATGGTAACTATATCGCCTTTATTCTAATTGTTCAGTGTGAAATGTCAGTGTAGTAAATAACACATTAGCCATTGCCGTAGTCGGTGTAATATGTTTTGTTGTTTCCCTTTGACAATCTTATATGTACTCGGTGACGGAAATTGTAATGTTGAAGAAAAACAATGCAAACCTTGCTCCAACCTCAGTCACCGTCCTGAGATTGCCTTTTAAATCTCTTGCTTAGACGAAACGACATAAATCCCATGAGCATGTAAATGACTACTAAAATAATAACGGCAAAGATGAGTCAGACATCCTACGTTTATATGCTGGATTTCGTCACATTTTGAGCATTTGTCACGCAGTTTACAATTGCAAAGTGAAATGAGACTTTTGACATTATTACTTTATACTTTGCTTCACCACCTCCATAAAAACATTGCTAGTTGTTGTTGTTGGTGTTTACTGTTTTTGGATGCAGTTGCAGGAATGTTTTTGAAGTATTTCGTTGTTGAAGCCTTGAAGTTATGGATGTATTATTAGAGTAAGCATAAGAATTTCAATTATCACAGTAGTAAATCTAAAATAAGAATGCACGGAAACTCATACATAAACGAATGAATAACTTTATTGTTTAAAGCGTCAATGTGGATGATAAACGATTCACCTGCTTTCTCCGACTAGCTTTTTAGAAGTTTAATTTCTCCTTAGATTTTAAATGAGAAAAATGGTGAATGGAGATGAATGTAACAAAAGACATTTATGGCACGGATTTTGTAGCCGTTGTAAGCAGCTAATACCGTAATGAACATGAACGAGGAAATATTTCAAGTTTGTGTGCAACGTGCAATTAGATTACTATGGGAAAACGAGAATTGCTTTTCAAGCTGCATCGTTCATACACAACGTCCATAAACAATAAAACCTGAATACGACGTAAAGTTTGTATAGTCAGTCATTCAAGTTCCCGTTCCTTCATGGCACAAGTACCTCATAATTGATTCCTACAGGTTAGCAGCTCGTTCATCGTTCATCCCAAGCATTTCCTTATGTAAAAAGTTGATAATAATGGATAATAATGTCGTCTTTGTAAAGTTTTCCTGCCTACGTCTTCAAAGAAATATAAATCCTTACTCTTTAATGTTTAATATACATTTAAAACAAGGCACCAACGGCTACCAATGAAGTACAGATTTACAGACATCCCACATGTTATGTTTAATGGAACTTGAGGCAATAATCTTCAGAGATTTCACTTTACGTTAATGTTTTATTTTAGTCTCATTCTTGATTGTCTGATATTCCTATTGGTACTCGGTTTTTCTGTCCAATGTGAAGTTTACGTTCATAAAAGTCACATAAAGGTTTTAATTGGACGACGGAGTTTGGCTTCTTATTAAAGCAAAATGTTAATTTATTGCAACCCATGAGCCCGTTGCTGATTTAAGGATTTAAGACTCATGAGCTCATCCATCGACCTGATTAATTTAAGTAAAAATTCATAAAATATGAGGTCGTAAAACGACCTTGAGAAAAACTTGAATACATGTCTTCTTTACCGTGTCCTTCGTGCTGGTCAGTGGAAAATCATCTTGCTAATGCATCCTTTTGTGTCTTAGCAATAACTCAATTCCTGTCTCAGATACCTTTTCATTCCGTCGGAAAAAGAAAACCCAATTTTATAAGCTGAACAATGTCAAGGCTAAGCATGCCCAGTTATATATACTATATGAATATACTCACTATGACCGGAGTAGTTTTCATATTGATTTCAAGTCCATCGTCAATGTCCATAACGACTTTTGTCATTAACTCTCTCACTTCGTCTTTTGTACTCCTGTTTATTAGGAATAGTCAAACAAATGTTCTTTTGCGTATCAATTCCAAACAATGGATTTCATCTAATTTATTAATATCGTAATAACATTTTCTGTTTACAGTAATAACTTTAAACTGTTTATAAGACAGAAAAATGGGAAATAATAGAATATAGCATTTTCGATATTCACAGCTATTAAGTATATTTATACATTATACTTATACTATACTCTTGTCCTTGTTAATACGTTGCCTGACTGTAGTGGTCTCAAGTAGGTAAGAGCTGCAATATTGTAAAATTGTCATTTTGGCAGCAAACAAGTTCTTATTAATGCCCTCCGTTATTTTTGGTTTGCACTTGATGAAAACCGAAACGATACGACTTACTTGAACAAGGGCAAGTGTAGGGTGAATAACAAATTAAGGTAAACATCGATCGAACTTCTTTCGGTGCCATTGCCAAATCATGAACGACTTTGAAACTGTAGTAGAATAACCAAACTGAGAGACTCGTCGTTTTTCTTCTCGAGGAGGCATTACGAGTTTTTAAACTCATAAACTCATTTTTAACCGTCTTTATGACAAGATTTTTACGATGATGGAATGCATAACATGAGCAGCACTGGCCTCGGGGAGGTGACATTTCGGGACTCTCGTTATGCAAAAGGAAACCCAAGGACAATACATCATTTATTCTAAAACAGTTGTTTGTTCACAACCTTGTCACTTTTGCCACTAAACTATTGAGAAAAATGCTCACATTGCACTCCAAACTGGATCCTCATTTCTCATCATCCCCAAAATGTATTTGTCGAGAAATTTTGAAATGCAGTTTATACCATAACCATAAAGTACAATAAGCATAACCTTATGTTATGTTCCTATTTCCTACGCACACACACAAGTGTAAAAACATGAAGGGGAACGTCGAGACATTGATCGACATTCACATGTCTTGTTACCATCGGCTTCTCTTGGCATAAACTTATTGAATACATTTATGAACCGAATTTGTCCATCGATCAAAGGGAATCATTTCCTAGAAATGTCAAGCTCACCACCAACCTGTTTGGAGACGTAACTTTAAATGTCATTGTCATTCATTCACGGTTCCCAATATAACTTTTAATGTTATAAGTTAGTAAATTAATAATGCACTCTGAGAAATAAGTATAGGGCTATTCTGGTGATTCCGTTAATTTGAGTTTATAATTTCCCAATCCAACTCTATAATGAACAATCTCCGGAACTAAGCGACTTTAAAAGCGGTTTGTAAATTCCACATTGCATTCTAAAATCGTTTTTTGAAACAATCAGTTTGTAGCTGTTCGATCGCATTTTCTACTACATATACACTACCGCACTGTATATATTTTGCAAACTAGTGAAAAAACAACTAATTTGTCAGTTGCATGGACTTTCCTGAATTGAAAATTATACTTCATGCTATGCTCTGAGGTTCTTTGCTATTTAGCTGCATTTTAAGGTTGACCATATCCTGCACATTAGTTCCGACTTTTACTTCTTGAAACACGTCGTCGTCCCTTACACGAATTAAACCAAGACCAGCAAAACGCAAACATTCTGAAATTTGCATTGAAATTGCGTCTTGCATGCAGAAATATAAAAAACACTGCCATATGCCCAAAGAACTTTGCCTCCTTCATGCTTCCTATATGAAGAAGAGAGGCTTAAAATCTTCGCTTGTTAGCTTTGTGTATACCTTCATTGCCTTCATACCTTTCCTTTTCCATCAGGGAACAGTAAGTTTTGTTACCTGTGCTACCTGCCACGTTATGCCGTGCTTGTTCAACTCACCTGAGTTGGTTGTTGGCTTAATGAGAAGTGTGCATGCAAACCCAAAGAATGGTGCATAGAGGGTTGAGCTTATAGCGTTATAAAAAACAGAATAAAAAGGCCCGTACACAAAATCCAAAGGCAAGAGCTGAGGCCTCAGTTTAAATGCGTTTGGATCGTTCACATTGCATGCACGCCACAATCGAATCGACTCAAAGGTTGACCAAGCTGTCAGTTCAGTGTTAGTCATCGCAGGGGAACGTTGTGTTGTGCTTTCATTCCGTCCTGCAACAACACAAAACACAAGAGCGATCATCATCATCGTCTATTGTGCAAAAAACGTGTGCTCCACCACGGATTTTATGTTTGGAATGCAAAAAACTAGTTTTCAATCCTCTTTGTCCCCCATTTTGTGAGCTGTTTCGTTTCAGATGGGATTTTTCGTATTTAACTGAATTTGGAAATTGTTTTGAAAACGTATTTACACGATTATGAGTTTGTTGGTTTGAAAATCTTATTACGGGGGAATGTGATCGGATCCACGTAGGTGAGTTTGTAACCGTTTTGCATATTTAGTGTATATGATTTGGCAAATTAGGGCGTCATTTTGCATTATAAAGTGTACGATATAGGGTTGTTAGTTTTAAGAAAGGCTATAACGTTTTGAAAATGTTAAGAAATTTTCAAACTTGTGTATTTTATTACGAAACTATGGAACGAAACTATATAGGTACGCTTATGTTTGATTGGATAACTAGAGACGTAGAGAATTAGAGAATACTTTATATTATCATTTTTATAGTATGCAGATACAGCGAATTGTGCCTATACTTGGACTTGGACAGTTTATTGTGGGCTGATCTTCAAGGGTTTGTTTTTTTTGAGTGGGTCCAAGGTCTTTTATGTCTGAGTCATGAATGGATTTTATTAAAATGTGTTTTTGCTTGGATGTGATTAAATGAAAAGCTAAAACTTTAACTGAACAATAAGTTTAGAACGGTGAACTTAGCACTGAGATTTAATAGCACATCTTGTCTGTAATGTTATCATCATCACACATTGAAGCGTGTGTGCTTTTCACTTTAAAAAAGGTTAATTTTATAATTAAGTATTATATACCATGAATTTTGAAAAGTGCAAATTTCAAGAGTAAAGCTTAACATTGAAGCAGAATTTTTGTGAAATTGTGACAAGTAGAGGAGGATCTTGAGTAGATGATGAGCGGGGAAGAAAGCAAAACTTCTATGCACGTGCATTTTTTTGGATTACGAAGTTATCAAAAGCTAAGAATGATGAATTTCTCTGCAAGTTTAATTGAGTAATAAATTTTTATAGAGAAGCATTATAAGATTATTCGTTGTGTGGAATGCTTATAGTTAGAAAATAACATTTTTGAATCCCTACGTCTATTTTTATAAATTCAATTTTTTGTTATAGTTATAGTTAGTTACTAAGAATATGCACTTGTCCATGTCCATTGTGGATTGTAAATTTCGAAAATGATTCGTATTCATGAGATTTTTGCACCTTTTTCATTTGTGTGATTCTTTTAGAATGAAAAATCTGAAAAACGAAACGAAAGGAGCTCTAGTAAAAGAAACCTTTTCTTGCTGTTAGCTGCAGTTCTTTTCATGGTTTTTTTGTATGTTGATATCTGAGCCTGTGACACAGGTACAAGTTGAAGTGACACAAATTGAGGCAATTTACTTTAATGGCACAGAGTGAGAAAGCGCAATTTACTCAACGTGTCAAGATATGTCATGTGTGTAAGACGAGACGACGAGACGCGACGCCACGTTAAGGCCAACACATACTCAAAAAGTTTCAAAAACTTTAACGTAAAGTGTACCTTTTTTTGGCAAAGTCTATGAAAATCCCTCTGCCAAAAACTTTTAATGTGTGTTAGTTTGGTAATGTTGGTTTGCGCTTGTTGATGCTGACTTTTCCATTGTATATTTGGTGCATTGTGCATTCTCAAGAGTATGGATATTTCGCAACTAAAAGTACAGCGAGTTGAAGAACGACTACTCTCGTGTTGCTGTGTACTATAACGCAATCACATTGTGCAATTTTAAGAACATACTGTAGCAGGCACGCCAAAAGCCACATTATATATTATAAACTGTATGAAGAAGCAAGGTTTGTTTGCATGTAAAGCATACGTAAAATTACAAACAACGATTCCAATCCGTTGCAATTGCAATGAGTCCCTTTTTGACAGTCAACAGAAGAGACGATGACAATGCACAGACTTTATGGCTTATTTTTGTTCGTTTTTTCAACTTAATACTAATGTGATGCAAATTCAAAAGCACATGTGTTTTTTCTCTCCCTGATTTTTTAAAAATCTCTGTTGTCGAGTAGTCTGCTGTATGAAGAAGTGGGAGGATATTTCAGACATTGCACATGCTAATTCTTCCTAGGTTCCTCTATTTATCACGTAGTAGTAATCTATAGTAATGTTATTCTCGTTTTTCCCTGTAATTCACAAACGCGACTGTCCTCATTCAGAAATTGAATCCATGCTCAAATGCTCACTCGTTATTTCATATGATGCGGTGCGGTATGTCTGTCTGTCAAATTTTGAATGCATCTTGATTATTGCAGGTACATTGTGATTAGTCTACATGTGTAACATAGGACTACGATCGTCATTGTAGATCATTTTTCTGTGTTTTCCTCTATTTTTTGTAGCGTTTGGGTCAAATATGCTTTTAAAATGTGTTGTGGCTGCTACTTGATATTACACATTGCCCCAATAATGCCAATACTGGGCTCGAAGCATGTACAGCGTGTACAGACGTTTTGAAATCTATAATACTGATAATTATCTCGGTTGACCGTTGTTGGTGCTCTTATTAGTGTATTAGACCTTTTAGACGTTACAATTTACTATGTTTGTGCCAGATATTTGTTGTTGAGCTGAAGGAACCGCAAAAGTAGGTATATGCAGTTTCTTAAACTGAACGAATAGTTCGTGCAAACTCTATAGAATTATATGAAGAAACGGCTTATAAAGAACTTTAGAAGGTGTTTGTTTTGTTCTTGAAATGTTCCTCAGGTAGACGAGTTTCTCTGAATTGTTGTCGTTGTGATCCCAAACGGTCTTCACCTCAGAAGCTCAGACCTCATGAGACAGTTGACAATGCGTCTGACTTGCCCTTCATTTTAAACCGGCCTTTTCCACCAACTATCGTATTACAAAAAGTCTTAAACGAAAAGGGCATGTCTCATGGACGACAAAAGTCTTATTATTGCTTAAATGGTTTTTCACCCTCGCACTTCTATGAAACGCTTATTAAGAGAACTTAAAGCATTTAGCTTTACTAGGATTCATTCTCTTCATTCCACCTTCTTGAAAGTTGTATTATAAGGTATCTAGTAATTTTTCTTATCTTTGAAAATAATGCAGAAACCTATTATATACTTATCAGTAGGCAATAGCCAAGTACGGAAAATTCCAAAACTTTTGTAAAGCTTATAAAGTTAAAGCGTAAATAGAACATCTAAAAGACAAAGCTACTGGACTTCTAAAATGCGCAATTAAATTCGAAATGTAAACATAGCGTCCAACCACCTTGTTTTTGTCAAGAATAATAAGCAAATAAATTGACAGAGCTAAAATATTAATGCGAGGTTCCTGCCCAAGGTTCGAATGCAAAAATGCTGAGTCAAATAATGTAAATTCAACGATGCAATGATATTATATAATTTGCAGTATTGCTATCAATTGAGCTATACATATTTATTGATTTGTGAAATTATCCGAAACGTCATAATGCATTTTGTAAAATAATACAGAAGCGGCTAAACTTAATTTCGATTATAATTTTATTATATAAGAAAGCTTACATGGTATTTTGTCGATTTTGTAGACGCAGCTATTATAGCAAATTATAAAATATTAAATGAATGAATTTTCAAGAATGCAAAATTAGCCAGAGGACTGTTTTAAAAAATGACGGGTAAATAATCTGAACTGATCTGTAATTATAAATTAAGTTAAAAGCATTTCCTTACTGTTTCCGTACCAGTGCTCTGTGAAGTATTGTAAAAAATGTTCTTGTGCTTGAGAAACAGTTGGAATGATTGAGAGAATCAAACAAGTGCTGTATAATGAACAGTGAGGATGCAATGAGATCTTACTTAGGGAAGCATCACATAATACGTCACGAAAAAAGGGTAGGTATAGGTAGGCGTGTAGGGGGTAGGCTGCCAATAATGACGCCATTAAATTTTTATTCTCATATATGGCATATACTTATACATTATATACTTTCTGGCTTTCACGACAGGTGAGTTGAGTCGCGGTTCTGAAACCGTATGTGTTAAAAGGTCAGCTTATGAGTTTGAACTTTGAACGGAGCTCGCGTAAAAGCTATGGGATTTGCATACTCTGTATGTTCGTCCATAAAGGACTTCGGAGGGCCAGGAAAGGTCAGGGTCAATTCCGGGAAATTGTGTAAAGCAACAGTCACTAGAGTATGTTTCGGGCTTTCGATTGGTATTTAATTAGGTTTAATTAGTTGCGACTTGGTTTGCCTGGCACTGGCAGTGTTTACGCTGTAGTAGCTGCTGATGTCACTTTATCATATGGTAGGTGGGGGTGGTCCAAAAGTGACCGAAAGTGATCAAGGGATTGTCGGTAGTTGACACGGATAGGGAAAAAGATGACGTATTATATGATATTTCCCTAAGTAGATCTCAGCCAGTCAGCTTTGTTTTTTTTGCACATCCATGGGTAATTCTTTCTTTCATTTTTTGTTCAGGTACGTCAAACTTTACTTTGTGAGACGTAGGCACCTTGCATGAAGGAAGGGATTCTGTACATTATGTATGTTGTATACTGATTCTTTCTTCGTTCCTCAAAGCAGCAGCGTAGAGAATGTTCAGGGAAGCATAACCAAAAGAGAGATAGAAGACGAATAGGTGAAAAAGCACAGCAAAACCTTATGCGAAGGTCACCATTTCTGCTTCAAACTCTCCTTATAACCACTACAGTCTCTACAGTACAGCTTTAACAACACAACAATGGGCAAGATTTCATGTCTTGTTCCAAGTCCCACTTGCTGTAGAAAAGCATCCACTTGCGTTGTTCTTTGTTAGAAATGTTCACGTTGTCTGTACGAGTCCAAGTAAGTACAGTAACAGTAATCGACAAAGTTAATCATATGAAAGTATATTGGAGACTATACAGGGAATAGAAGTCTAAGTTCGAATGCAAATAGTAGAACAATATAAGAAACATTAACATCTTCAGTAATCAGGCAATCAGTTGTCACTGCAATGAAGAGTAAATGAAAGATATAAGCACTGCTGTCGTAGTGCTTTCTGTTAGGATGCATTTTGGATACGCTTTTTTATGCTATTCGTTAGTTTCACTTAAACATGACGTTTTAAGGATGTCAAGATTACGAGTGCTCACGGCTGACATTGAAATTTTTAAAAATTGTTCCAAAGTTGACGTGTAATGTAAACTTTAGCTTAAATGTGACTAGGTTCATGAAAGAGGACTTGATAGTATAGTATTTTGGTTTTGCTGATGCAAGTTTTCGGTATGTCTTTGTTAGTAAGAATGGCTATATTGGTCCATTGAAAATTCGTTGTTTTCGCTTCATTGGATGAGAAAGAGAATAAAAATGCCGGATTACGATTACGGTGAGAGTACAAATGTTAGACCTGTTGGGAGTGTTTCACAAAGAGCATGAATAGACTGTGGCTTGCATTGTGTTGAAATTGATTTACATTTTCGTATTTTGTTTTTTTCAGAGAACGATTGTTATACTTTTTGGACAAAACAGAATTCTAAATTGGACTGATGAAGGCCGACTGAGCAACTCAACCACGAAGGATTGTATTGTGGAGCAAAAATAAATGTTGGTGTGGTGCTGCAAGGCAAAGTCAATGATTTAATGCCATTGATCAGTGTTGTGTGAATTGAAAAGGCCTAGTGTTTGAGTGGTCTAAGCATCGTGACTCTGATTGTGTGAACTGTGGTTGATTTTCGTTCGTGACGTCGGATTCATGATGACTGGAAGTCTGTTGGAAATTCACTGTGGATTCTTCTCGTGGCTTTAATCCCAACAGAAGATGAAATTGGTATTATTACGACATCCTCAGTGAACTTGGTTTTGGATTTGACAGTTTCGACAGGTGAGGAATCTTCTACATATGACATTACATTTCAAATTTATGCTCTTTTTTCTCAGTCAGTGCAAACTGTTGCATTATGGCATGATGCATTGTGTATATGTGCTTGGGTTGTGGGGTTTCTAGACGAGTGTGACGGATGATGGATTTCAAATGTTTTACCAACTAAAATGCAATGCACACTACATTTACATTTGATGTCAATGTGAGCAAAACGTAACACAGTGTGTGAAAATGTTTAATATGCACTCACAGTCTCATTCTCAACGACAATAACAATAACATTAAAAGTGAGCTTCATCTCATCGTATAGTATATGTAGTAACTTCATGCCATGCCTTTCCTTTTTCGTCCTCAATACAACTCATCAAAACTCCTCATTCGAGAACTACTCTTGCTCTTCTGTTACTGTTTATAGCTATCGTACGCGTGTTGTTAGAGTTTTGCACTATTCCTTCTACGAACGAAAATGTAACATTGTAGTCTCATACTCATTGTCTTACAATAATCTAGCAAAAAATGACAATCAGTGTGTCACCCTAATAAAATTGTGTTGAGTTGCTTCATTTGTCACACAAGGAAAATGTAACATACCGGAAAATCCAAAATGTTGCGACAAATTAACAAATGTGCTCCACTAATTCACAACTGATGAACACGTTTTCCTGTGTACTTTACCTAATTTATCAAAGGGAGCAAATACTACATTGTCATCGCTCATTTCCGACCATTTCTATATTAAGTTGAACATGAATACCCGTTCTGACCTACTACTAGGTTTAATACATTTTCTTGAAAAAAGTCCACGAACAGGAAACAACAACACTGTCGGGGTATATAATGTCTTTCTGAACTTGTCTTGTAACTTTAACTCGTCGGATCGTCACAGTTGCTCTAGTCGCGTGTAATGTCCGACTCCGTATAGTAATGTCAAAAATGTCAAATCGTGAAACTTCCTCTAATTCTTGTCGTTTTTATATACTTCTATAAGTGAAACAAAGGCAGGATTTCGAAAATTAATCACATATGAAATGAAAACGAACTTTTTTCTATTTAAATGGCACATGTGCTTGTTGTAATGTTACATGTTACGTTTTCCGTGACGAACAATGCTAATTTATTATTAATTTGCAGATAATGAGAGTTTTGTTTACCAATTACCAATTGACACAAATATAATTTCAACTTTACTTTTCATTTCTAGCTACATTTTAGATTCAATTATTTTTATCGTATTACATTTTGTGACATTTTCGAGTTGAATCACAAAGATTGGAAGTACAGGTTTCAAAGCAAGGCAAGGGTGTGGAGATGATTGTATTATGTGGAAGAAATTTTAATTAAACCAGACAAGGTATATTTACTCAAGGTATATTTACAAGGTATATTAACTCACATATATTTGAACATGTTACATAGTACATTAGTTGCGTTTGCGTACAGAAATGAAGTAAGGCTATGAATGAAGTCGATGAATAGGAAGTCATCTCATCACATCGCGACTATATACAGTTACATTATAAAAAGATGAGAAATGAGAAGATGCTATCTTTCCAAATGAACATTTATACACGAGTGCATTGTTTGCTGGTTGGTTTTTAGAAATGTACGATGTGCATTACAAAGATATTATGCAGGTAACAAAAGAAATCCTAGAATGGTTGTTTGGTGACCCTTGTCACTAGTCGGTCTTTCTCTTTCTTGCATGCAATTAAATCTCGCAATTCATGTTTATGTGAATGCGAAAGAAGGGTGTAAAAATTGTTTAGAATGGGTACTTGTAGTACATAACGCATTTTTTGTTAATTGTTTACAGTGTATACGTGTACGCAAAAATAATGTATGACTATTGTTTCTTTTGTATTTTTTCAGTACAGGAAGTAGTGAGACGCCTATGTCCCAAGTGTGACCTGTCCTAGTCATCGGATTGTTCTTGCAGTATTCTGACCGCAAGAAATTACGCACACATTGAGTGAATCACTATCTAAACAAAAGTGAAGGATCTGTTGTTCTTATTCTTCTCACTTGGTGGATGGTCAATGTTCTTGAGGCGGTTTCTTCTCTTCTGTAACGTTACCTACAAGGAAGAATATTATAAGAAGTATGCCTTCTTAATTTCTGAGGCTACAAGCCTACAAGCAGTGGTGGGTAAGGTTGTACACTACTGAGTGACAAAGACAATCCATTTGCATGGACAACAATAGCTTAAGCAAGTTCAACCTACATAGCCGAAAGGGCTGTACATCACAGTGCTACGAGTGAATGATAATTAATCCCAGGGCGTGTTATGGTGAAGCAAATCTGATTACAAAAGTGACAAAGGATTTATTATATTCATTCCATGCGTAGGAATTTTGAATCGTACTTTCAACAACGTGAATGTAAACGCCAAAAAGTGAAGCTAAATTGCCGTTGATTATTGCCATTTGCATTGAAGGAGAAATTGCCACAAACACCAGTTGGGATGTGACACGTATTTTTCATTTGGAAAAGAAACGACGTATACACGGCAGTTTGGTGGTTTGGCCTGAAGGGCTCAACGAACGTGTGCTCTCAGTTTTGAAGCTGCAGTGATCGGTAGAGATGAGCTCTTGAGAATGATAATGAATCGACGAAGACAGGCTTCTTGTGAAAGTTGGACTTGTCGTGAGGTCTCCTTGTGTCAAGTCAAGGGGGGTTGAGTAGCGTCACGTTCTCCGTCGCATCACTTTATTTGTTGTGTTGTGTTGTGTGGTGCTCAAGAAAGACTCGTTTATGTTGATGTTTGCAACAATCAGCGATTCTACATTCCTTTAGAGTACAACCCCAAATTCTTTCA
This sequence comes from Harlomillsia oculata, assembly GCA_019776145.1. Classification (NCBI taxonomy): domain Eukaryota; kingdom Metazoa; phylum Arthropoda; class Collembola; order Entomobryomorpha; family Oncopoduridae; genus Harlomillsia; species Harlomillsia oculata. The sequence continues at coordinate 28,535 of JABASF010000295.1, read as the reverse complement.
GACGTTGAACTGCTCATTCAATGAACTGTGAGGGATGAGCTGTCATTCTGTTATTATGACATGTTGAGGAGCAACAAGCGCAGTGTTGTGATTCGCCGGACGTAGCAAAAGCTGCGTCATCGTTTGTGTAATTAAGGAGATGATGAGAATCCCCGCATCTTCAGCCATGACAAGAAGAGCTGCACATGTACTTTGTAAGTTTCCTTTACTTCAAATAATTTACTTTACATGATAACAACATTACCGGATAATTCTAATTGCTGCATGTCAGTAAGGGTAAAGGTAGGTAGGCTCGTTAGTTACATACTTCAGTATTATTGTTAGCTGCTTTGCATTACATGATTGGATGAACCAGAGTTGAGCTTTGCGAATAGCTATAATAAGTACATGCAAGAAAGAATCTCAGAGCGTTGCACTTTGGTGCTCGCATTCATGCATCATGCTGTTCTTACAACAACCAACAATGCCACGTTTTAAGGCTAATCAGAACTTAAAATCCTGTTAGTGAAGGGCACCTCGTGCGGTTCTTTCTTATTTATGTCTGAGGCCGAAAATTGACAAATTGCTTTTCTGCTTAGTGCTCAAGGATCCCCACATTCTTGTATTCATTATTTGGTACAGGTAACCAGCACAGAAACGGCACTATGTGCTAGACTTCGGCAAAGTACGTTACGATTATGCTTTAACTATGGACACGTACTTTGCCACTAACTTGGCTTCTCATCTCTGTATTGAGAAACTGAAAGCAAAAAACTCTACTGATCAACTGTATCGTATCTGCGAGTGACCTAATTTCATCATAACAATAACAATACACTTGTATTGTTGTGGAGTTAAATGCTGTTTTCACAATGTTTCTGATGTAAAAAAATGTGTACAGTATTTTATAGTTTTGCTTGAAGTTTTTTTCCGAATTTAGACTACTATTCAATGCTTGGTAATACCAATAGCCAATAGGATACATTCCCAAATACTAATTGAGTGTTATGGAAGTTTCCCATATTGGAATTAACTGATAAACATGCAGAGCTTGTGAACAGTTTCACAAAAGTTGTGCCAATTGCCAACTCCCTTGTGCAAATGGGTCTCATGAATATGTGCATGTGTAATTGGATGTGACGAACTCGAGAATAAATAATAATGATGGGCTTCATTATATTATAGTACGACTGTTATACTTACGACTTTTATGCTAGTGTGAAGGGCAGAAACTCATTTGATGTAAATCTGCTAGTGCTAATATTATAAACGCAGGAAAGAAGGATTCGAAAAAGCATTGTGGAAAATGAGACCGCTATTGGTTCCTGTTTTTACGAGTCCCGTAAGCTATAATCAGTTCATAAATGAAAATTAGGAGTGGTTTTGACTCATGTAGACCAGGCGTTGAGTGTAGAGAGAGAGAGAGAGAGAGTCATGTTCTAGGATAACGAGCATATGCAAAGTTTCAAGCTCAAATTACGTGGAGAGATTATACTTTTGCTTCCTTCGTCGTTCGATTTTTAACACTCACATTGTTTTTCACGTTATAGGTAATTGTACCGAGTTTGGGAATGTTAATAGGAAAAGTTGGAAGAGCACATGCTTATTATAAGAATCTTGACAGAAGAAAGTCTGTCTAATTTCATTCAGGGCACATGTGCAATTTTGCGGTAGGTGAAGTTTTGGTTTGTAGATCCAATTTGAGAACTTGGGTAGTAAATTCGAAGCTGTAGTGAGGCGTAGGTTGCAAGTTGCAACATTAAGCTCAATTCACACTACTCATGCTGGTCCTATAGTTATGATAGTGTACTTTTTTCACGTTGGCCACAAAAACCAATTCATGGAGGTCGAATCTGGCCATGACTTTGATCATTGTTGCTTTCAAGATGAGCACATTCTTGAGTGTTTTCGTTGCAAAAGAATACTCTAGTCTATGAAGGAAAAGTTATCTCCGATTTAAAATGCTGATGAAGCTACTTTGTTATCTGCCGTATATAACGTTAAGGCTGGATGCTTATCGTTCTTTACTCTTTACTGACAGAAGAGAAGAACAGTAAACATTAAACTCTCCATTCGTTTATGACTTGTTCAAACTACGGATGAAACTGTACCGTTGAAGGTGAAATCTACGTTGTTCTTTTCATTGTCTGAAGATGAGATTTGTAATTAGAACTTAGTTATGTTACATAGTGATTCGCAATGCAGCCAAAATCATTGTTTCAACTTCACCTTCAGTGGAGATCAATGAAATTACTACATGCTGCACGCTATGTATACCTAGTCCCACTTCATTTCATGTATCTTTGCCTATCCAACGGAGATAATACTATGAATATGAATATAAACGAGATGTTTATGACCTTTATTAAAAAATGCAATTTGTTAATAATGAATTTACTTTTGTTCCAGTGTTATGGCTGTTCGGTTGTTCAGCCATAGGGGTGTATTCCGGAACTGTATTTTCCCATCGGACGAGGCAGATATCCATGCCTCAGTCCACAGAAGTACCAGATGATCCCGAATATGTGAACCCCGTGGGACCCACAGGACCCACTGGAGAAGATGGAGTATTTTCTTCATCATCGGTAGAGGATATAGAAGGCGTTACAAATGACGAAGATATAGGCACGACTTCGTCGTACGGAGAACCATTTTCGTCCATTCTTGCAAACAAGACGGGAAGAAATTTTGGAACACGTCTCCGTGGTCTGAATACTGCCAATAACAACAATGCAAATACTGTTGTCACCGTAGGTGGTGTTGGCGGAGGGTCAAAGGGTCAGTCGGCAGTGCCTCTACAGCGGCCTCGTCCTACATCATCTGTGATATCGTATAACTCAAACTACAATCGCGTTGTTAAGCGACGCAAAATTCCCGCGTACGGTACCACCGGAAATGGGACAAGTCACACAAGTGTCAATTCTGTGGTAGCAGAGCAAGACTCAACGCTTAGCTATAACCAGACCGACGAATCTAGTCATATTCCTAACCCGACAGCACCGACAATACGCACGAGGACGAAGCAGCGACCTAAACCCTTAGTTGTCAGTGACTCAATTAGTGGACTGAATAGTACCAGCGTGGAACATCCATTCGGAGCTGTTGCTTCATCGGACATTCCCATCGTTCCGTCGCTGCCCTACAAAATTCGGAGAGTCAAAATCACATCTCGTCGGCCAGTTGGAGGATTTCATAGCGGTGTAAATTCAGCCGAATCTGTGGATTCGGAAGATTCGGTTCCCTACATCAGATCTGTGTCGTCTGCAACTTCCGCAAAAGCACTTGAGGTCAGCAGTCCAGACACGGTGGTCATAACCTCTACAAATGAAAATCCGATGGCGCAAATAGTCCCATCTTCAACTGTCAAAGATGGGGTATTTCGATATACTTTCTCGGAAGCTCCAGGAGGATTCACAGAACTGATATCTAAACGAGTCAATGATTCAGGATCGTCAAATGTGAACAAGGACTCTTATGAAAATGACCCAATTGAAACTACGACCGAAACGTACTTGAGTAGATATTCAGCAGAATCTTCTACGGACATACCATCAGGTACATTTATTGAAGGCTCAATGGCCGAAGACAACGTGGATCCAACAACTTACCCTTCGAATTACCGTGAATTCACCTCAACTGGTGACAAATTGACTCTAGGAAGAGACGGTGCGAATATAAAAGATGGGAAAGCTGGGGCTGGCGTTGAAACGGCTGATGAACGTGGAGTCAGCTCTGTAACTGTTACGGTCACCCGCACTGTCATTCACACAGCCGCAACAGGAGCCTCTAAATCTTCGTCTACTATTCGACCAGAAGATTTAAGCCGGCACGCCTCTGTTTACGACTTCAATCAATATTATGGTACCGCTTCGTCTCCTGCCGGTGATGAAGACGATCATGCTCACGAGGAAGACGATGGTCAGTATCATCATCAGCGGTATGGAGAACTGGTTCACGCCACCCCAGCACTCCCTTCAATTCCATCAAAATCTGTCGAATTCTATGACAATGCCCATCAAGTAGTTTCCAGCCAATCTTTTAATCGATCTAAAGAAAGCGTGGTTTTGAAATCACAAGCATTTTCGAATAATACGTTTGGAATAAACATTGATCAAGTGGAGGATCACCAGCACGATCACAGTCCTGAAGAGCATGATCACAACCTTACCAAAAAACAGGATACAGACAATGTGTATGACAGTCAAGGGAACTTTCATGTAACAACATCGTCGCCTCCATATATTCCGATTTCAACTAGTGCAGATTTAGGAAGAGAAAGCACATCCCTCTTTTACACTAAAGTTCAGAACCCTTATTTCAGCTCGAGCTCCTACAGCTATACTTCAACTTCTGCGTATTCTTATGGGGTTAAGTCTCACGAAGAACGGCCAGAACATAACAACAGCTCTCAAATAGAACCCGATAATACCCATAAGCCTCAAGAAATACATCCTACAACAAGTTCTTTCTGGGATAATCTTGGAATGAAATCATCATTTGGAATGCCAGTGGGACCTGGAAATCATACAAGCACTCCTACAAGCGTATTCGTGTCAAATTCTTCATCTTCATCCAATGAACAAGATCAAGATGTAGGATTTTCTACACCGGAAGTGGACACCGAAGCTCCTCCGGTAGGAACTGGAAGTCATGAAGGAGTTGGTTCTGGGAGTCACGAAGAAGCAACGACTGTAGCACCTGGAAATGACGCAGAAAACGAAATTAGTGAAGAAGAAGGTAAAACTCAAAATGGCGGCAGTGCAGATTCCGCTGATGGACATCGAGGACCAAATATAGACAGTGATGGAAACCCACAAAATAACAATGGGAATAAAGTAAATGAAAAGAGTCCTACAAAAGTGACAAATCCAAGCTCTGCCGCTGGTGCAGTGAGCTTTTTACCTCCTGTTCCTATTGTCGTAAAGATGCTGTTGGACATGTCTCGAACCGTGTTTTGCTCCCATGAGTCGCTGTTCAAGGAGATGATCGTCACGGTGTACGCCGACAAGAAGTAAGTCGCTTCTCGTTACTTTGGTCACAAATCCGTCAGTACAATAGTACGTATGTAGTACAAAAGCATAGCTGTAAGAAAATACTTTCGGATGGTATTTTCACGCCTAGTGTTCATGTCGAGTCTGTCTTTTATGTCGTTAACTTCCTCTGAATGAAGAATGGCGAGTCGTTGCATCGCAGCTCATTTTGTCAGGTTTTCTCACCATTTGTCTGATTTTCGCGTGGGGGCGCAAAAAATTTCATTAATTAGCTTTTAAGTTGATGAGATGAGCGTGGGTTTGAAATTGAAACACCAACCACAAACGATCCATGAATGAGCAGTATCACTATTATTTTATTTCTTTACTATATATACATTGCTGTGGGTCAAGTGTGCTACTTGACATCGAATCAACAATGACCGCACACAAACACACCAGAAGCCTTCACTTCACATCATCTTTTATGCTTTTTCCTTGTTGTGTACAATTGAAACCTACGAAATCTTGTGCATCCTATACTTACAATAATGCTTTTATTCATGAAAATATGTTCAAGATTGATCGTAAAGTGAGGGACGTGCATCACCCATTCTTTACTTCCATTATGATGGTCGTTAAACATGTAAAAATGCTTTGCAAAAGGAGGGGACATTACACGCTTTGACACACTTCTTCTCCTTCTGATAAATTGTCCGTATGAACATGCAAATAACTTCACAAACGAACAAACTCAGCTCACATGACAAGTGTGCCCGCTTGGCTCGTGACACTAATTCCCCACTATAAGCTTTAATATTGAGACAGCCATGCGATTCGCTGATTCTGATTTACACTCCGCTGCTAATAAGAATGATAATGAATAAGTTGAGAAAATATTCTTTATTCGTGGCATCTAACACGTTGAGCCATATTTGAGAAAGATTTTTCTCCTCCGACGGGACGATGTACCTAATAAAAGGATGATGTTCATTTATGCTTGACGATGAGGATGTGGCAATGTTATACTAAACAGCTTATATGTGCTTTAGTATTGCAAATGTGCGTCATCCATATCATATGCCCAAAAATGTAAGAAAAATGTAAGGAAGCGATTTAAGCGAAGCATTTTTGATAGTGTTTCGTGGAATACGAAATACTTTGAGTTTTGTACTCTTGCACATTGTACTTGACAGCAGGTGCGGGTGTACTGTGCTGGTTGCTCATTTACGCTAAACAAGCTACAAGTGTAAATCTGCACTGCATGATGCAAAATGCGTTACGAAGACAGGAAATACGTTAGATTGAACAGTTGAAACAATAATTTTCTTCTCTTGAGTGCGGATGAAATCAGTGGCACATTACGTTGCTGTATAGTTAGGATAAATGACTTTTAATGTCGTAAAATTGTTTGATATTATGCTTTAATGAAATGGACTGCAATTAATGTACTTAAAGCTATATAACACAGCTATATTAATATTTTGCGGAGGCTGTCCAAACCATTAAAATCAAATAGGATTCAATATTTTATATATACTGTTATTACAGTTTGGAAGTAAAATTTTACTTACAATTTTGTTTTATTTATATACTACGCAGAATTTGTATAATACTAGTGTAGTATATATTAGTATATTATCAATATATAACTAAAAAATATGGCATGTGGAATAATGAGATCACTGACTGACAATCAAACCCGAAAATATCAGTTCAGTAAATCGACTGTAAAGTAGCAAGTCGTCGACGCCCCATTCATGCATTTTGGTAGCTGCATTTTGGAAACCTGAAATACTGACAATGAACGTGTTAACTGCCGAGTTTTACAGTATTGTACGTAGCAAATTGAAAATTACGGAGGTTCATCTGAATTTAGCTTATTGTGCTTTATGGTGCGAGGTGCATTAAATTCCGCAGTGAACTCTTCTTTTAAATATCCCGTTGGGATTACGGGTATCTGAAACTTCGTATCATTACTGCGTGTTATAGGAACGCGCATGAACTCATTCATGTACTGCAACAGTAATTCATCTATCTGATACATTTACTGCCATATTACATTACATTGAATAAGTTCAAGTTTCATATAAAAGGTCTCGGAGAAGGAACGTTGGTATAAAAATGGTTAAGATGAAAGAAAAAATAAGAGTTTGATCTAAAAAAGACGATTGGTTAACGTTAAAACACGTTATATTTAATTGGGTTATGCATAATTTCCTTTCAGCAATGTGGATTCAGACCAAATCATCGTGTTTAGCGTGCCCAACTGCATTAACCCAAATTCGACTACTTCATCAGCCGAGGGATCAACCTCATCCGTGGAAGAACCCGAAGGTCAATTTGACAAAGACGCGAATGAATACCTTCCATTCGACTTTGTCAAATCGCAAAGCAGTGAAGTGATACATTTGAACACTACCGAACGAACAAAGACCGTAGAAATCCGGGAGAGGAAGGTACGAAGCACCATTCTGGATACAAATGTCGGGTCCAAGGGTGAAGCGAAGGTCAACGAGTCAAAAAGTGATGCAGTGACAACATCGAAAGAGACAGACGAAAAATTCACAAACACTTCCGGACTTCCTGTGTATTTCTATGTGAACAATAAGAATGGCAGCTACGATCGAGAACTGACAGTTTCCTTTGTTCAGCTTTGGAATGATGAGCGAGCTAATGGAAGCATGTTCTATCGTCGGGTAAGTCAATAGTTCCATGTCCTACACTTTTGCGTACAATGTTGAGTTTATGTATTACGTTGTACTGCGTTAATTTCATTTTTTCCACTTACTCCATTATTTTGCATTGTACAAACTGGTTTGTTTTGCATTTGTACTCCTACATGTAACCTTGTTATTTCGATGAGGTTAATCAGAATTCAGGTGATTTGAGTTATGTGAGGTTAACAATATCCTAGCACACAATCTGATGCGAATTCAATTTAAATGTATCGCAAATCAGATTCATTCAAAAATTTATCAAGGAAAACAGTTCATAGATCAACAACAATTAAGACTTAAGCACGTCTCAAATTACATACGTTTCGCAAAAAAGAATCAGGTTGCATATAGAATACAATTGTATACTAAAATTAAATGTTACGTATCGTAATGCTCATGAATTTTGCATTTATTGGAAGGTTATTAACTACTATTAACTTCAATACATTCTATGAATGTTACGTACATATATGAATTAGAGTATTCAACGACAGTTAGTACAATTTAATGCCCAGGCTTGCGTTATTTGAATTCCACATTGAACTTGTACGACATTTTGGCAACCTCGTCGCGATGATAAAAGATGTTTGGCCTGTTGTGACCTGACCATCGTCGTGCGAATCAATAATTTATGAATTTGAGTTACGGTTGCATGTTGCATTGTAAACGTGTACATCGGCTTTCGGAACTGCCTGAAATCCTGTTTGCTTGAGACAACTTTAAAATATGAGGACTACGTAATGAGTAATGATTCTAATGATAATGAGTTGCAATCTTGACTGCTGACCTTACTCTATTGACATGTAAACCAACAGGTTAAAAAAGTTGACATGGTCGAGTCCAGCGGGTTGGTGTCTGAGCACAGACCGTCCAATGAGAATTCGGGGATAATTGCAGCCATCACGATTGCATCTATAGCTGCAGCCTGTCTATTGCTACTTGGTGTCTTACTGGTAAGTCCATATGAAAATTAAGATAAGCTTTTAAGCTCTTTCAGCGAAAACAATGCTTGTATGAAATTTTTCATACTTTCAACTTAAAGTTTTAAAGCACGATATTGAATTTTATTTGAAATGAAATTCGTGATGTTCCAAAAAGAAGTTTTTCCCGATTGTTCGTTTTGTATGATTTTACGAGCAGATTGCAAACAAAAAATACATTGCATGGGTAAAACATGGGATGACGGGTTGTGTTCACAGAATTTCATTATCGAAAATGATAATAGTAGGATGTAAATTTTAAAATTATCTGTTACTCACGAAAATTTGATATTGTAATTCCCAGACGGCAGACAGGCACAGGCTCTTAATCGTGAAGTTTTCATTGAGATGCTAATATCCACATGCAATTTCATTATACGTGATTCTATTGAGGTGTTTTTTTAGTGATTATAATTAGACACAGACTTTAAGGGGATATTTGTGGCTTTTCTGTGGGAGTTGATGTGAGATGTTCCCTGCGGAACAGATTGGCAGATTGAGTTAGATTCCAAGTGGAATGTGGAAGATGATGCAGGTGTTCAATGTTACAACTACAACGTGCACAGAGTTTCAGAGACGGATTCACTCTTTGCCTTCTCTTAATTTCCCATGCTACGTCTTTTGTATGTTGTTCTCAAACCTAAAAAACAGTGTGTGGGTAAATGAGTTGAACGTTTGAAATTTGCATATGAAGCTGTAATACTGATACCCTGCGTTTTATTATGTACTGTAGCTCGTGATGCGACATCGTCAGGCAGCCACAAAGTTTGCCAAGCGTTGCACCCCCGTCACCCTGGATGACTACAGTTTAGACAACATCTCGGTGTATACCAGCTTTAGACGGAAACAACGCCTTCGAGGATCCAAAAGATCTTATACCAACGCTGCATTTGATGACCCTGTAAGCAACTGGAAATAATGATTGTGCTTCTGTTTACTATGTGTTATGTTTGGTCCGTTTATTTGTTTATGCTTTTGTGTGTTTCTGTATATTTCTTAAAATGAGACGGGCTAAGGTTGTTTTTGTTTCTGTGTGGCTGGCCACGAGGAAGAGTATCGCGTTTTGAGTTAAGGTTTTGTATACACTTGTCTTTAATCACGACTTTGTTTATGATTTGGACATTAGAATGCACCCACAAGACCTGTAAATGCTGCTGGTCTTGCCTCTGTTGTGACGGACGCATCCGGCCTAGAAGAGGAATTTAGAGCCATTCCAAATCAGAATCCAACTTTGGATGACATTCCTTCTGGAGCGGAAACGAAAAATCGGTATGCGAATGTCATTCCCATGCCGGACACTAGAGTTTTGCTTACGTTCCAAGATGATACTCCAAATTCGGACTATATCAATGCGAACTTTGTTCGTGGAGCCGCACCGGCTGTTGAACCCAAACGATACATCATTACTCAAGGTCCATTGGATGATACTGTGGTTGATTTCTGGAGAATGGTGTGGGAACAGCAAACCAGAGTTATATTTATGCTCACAGACTTCTCAGAAAGTGGAATTGTAAGAAGTTGCAAAGTTTTATTGTTTCAGTTTTATATTATCTCAACGTTATTTTTCCCAGGCTGATATACATTTTGTTTGTTTCTTCATATAGCCAAAATGTTCAGAGTACTACCCACGTTCAGAAACAATAGATTGCAGTCAACTTCATGGAGACTATCAAGTAACACTAGAAAAGCGTGACATCAGTGAGAACTGCATTACGTCGTACCTTGTTATTAAGGTAAACTTTTAGTGCTATTAACATATAGACTTTAAATGCTATGTACTATTCTATTCGGGTTTAACTTGAAGGTGTTTTACTCTCTGTTATTTAGGATATGGAAAGAAACCTAAGGAGGGACGTCATTCATTTGTGGTATCATTCATGGCCAGAAAAGGGAGTTCCAGCTTCAGCAAAAGTCACTGTGGATTTTCTTCTGAAAGCTAGAAAGTTTACCAAAGAACCTTATCCCATTCTAGTACACTGCAGGTTGGTATTGTAATTGTAATTCTACATTTAGTCTTAAAATGATTCAATTTTATAATAGCCGTTCTTAATTTTACGTTTCGTTCAATTGCAGTCCTGGAACTGGAAGAAGTGGAACGATAGTGGCCTGTGACATAGCCATGAAAGAATATGAAGCTCAACATAAAGTAGATATTCCGAGAACTGTCATGAAAATTCGTCAGAATCGAGCAGGGGCCGTACAAACGAAAGAACAATATATTCATATCTACGAAGTAGTCCACTATTATGCTAATAGAATCTCTGGAAGTCAACCAGACTCCATATAATAAGAATTTCAAAAGATTCAACAAACGTACTGTATAAACCATCATACTCATGTTATAATTGCGATTTAATTCGCAAATTTTATATAGTTAGTCAAGTGCAACAAATGTAATTTTATATTATCCTTCCCTCTTCTCAAAGCTATCGTTTTAATTGGACGAAATAACAAGATTTCTTGTTTGTCTGCAGTTCTCAAGTTTATGTATTTTATAGTCAAATGTACTATAATCAACAAATTTAGCGTCGTTCTTGCTCGAACCTGTTACCGTTGTTGAATGCATTCAAGTCCTCTCATTCAAGTATAAATTACGATAAGTTTATATGGAATGCGAGTTCAGGCTGCTATAATGTTTGTTTGCTCAGAATTTATATGTAAATACAAATTTATTTTTACTTTTTAATCCAACGAGAGACATTCATATTTAAAAGTTGAATAGCCAAGTGAAGGTAATAAATGTTATACGAATTTCCACTGTATGTGGAAGAGTACGAATCGTCCATCGTGCACAGTTTGCATGTTTGTTTGTACTTGTTATAGTGTTATAGGAGGTGATCGTCTTGTCATGTCATTTGTTTTAGTATAATTTATATTAATTAAAATGGTACTTTAGACGTAGATTCGTAGTAATTTTTATTAAACTGTAGTGTAGAATTGTGTTTTAAGTATCTTTTGCTCAGCGGTGTAAGCTAATGTTTCTGTGTCATGTACTATAATTCCGTTTGTTTTTCATCGGTCCGCAATGCTGGCAAAATTTTTAGAGTTTATATTTGCGGAAAAAATGGAAAATATTCGTACGTGGGGAAGCAAGTCGATGTCGTGTCACCTCGTCTTATTTACAAACATCTAATGGATGATTGTTCAATCACAATATTTTTAGCTTCAAGGCAGCTTTTAAAAATCCTGAGTTGCATAAAGCCATTCTTAGAATGTTGCTATTCTATGGCATGTCGTATATGTTACCTAGTTGTTTTTTTGCCATTATAAAATAATTAATAAGTACTGCAACTAAAATAGAATCGTCCGTTTTTTTCGGACAGACTGCAAATCTTACCTTGTAACCTGTGACTTTCTTGAGCAAGTGTATAATGTACCTGCATCTTACTGTATTATGTGAATTCAAAAAAATTATTCTGAATTGTACAACGTGGATTTTTGAAATTTGATGTCCACTTGTACTAAAAAAGGTAGTGTACCCAATCGAATTAATAAAAGTACAGCCAAGGATTACTTTCATGTGTCCTTATATTGTCAGCATGTGATGCCGTCTGTTCTTGTCATTAATACTTCATTAAAGATGGTTAATATGAGATGTATGGAAACTATTGTAATTTTGTTGTAACGCTAAAGAATAGGGATTATTTTAGCACGCAAACTATAGTATATATACAGCCGTTACGGTTTTAGACAATGATTGTTTATTGCGAAATTAATCATTTTAATCTTCGATTTCGCAAGGTTGGTCGTTTTATTTGAATATTTTATTCTCGCTGTTTTAAATGTGCAACCATACAATGCAATTTCAATATTGAATAAAAACAAATATACATGTTACAATAATGTCATATTTGTTCATTTGTTTGACCATGATTTCCGAGACTTTATAAATTATAATATCAAGTGACTAAGTACCTAAAAGTGATTCCTTTTGAACGACCACAACACAATTCATATGATCATTTCAATCTCTCGTCTACTATAAGACTATACCTATAAGTCATTAATGGTAACATGCAAATACAATGTCATTCTGACTGACATGATCTCAAAAATTGATTTAGGTAATTAGGTACGCAAGTACACAACTTGAATATCTTTATATCAGATCTGATATACATAACAGTTTGTAAACCTTGACCGTTATTTGATTTATGATTCATAGACACAGACATGGAAATAAATAATTTCATATTAAAACGATATTTTTTGTCACAGGGGGTCACAGGGATGGATATTGGCATGTAGACTAATGTTTGAGTGACAAAAGCACAATATGATGTAGTTGATAGTTAATTCATTAATTAGTTAATGTGTAAATGTTTATATTGTGGATTCTGGACTTCTGGAGTTCATATTAAGCGTAAAGTAGTTTTCATCATCATTTTGGCCTTATGAAGACGGGATCACGTTTCGAAGGGCTTGTTTTAAGTATATTATTTCGTCGATGACTTCATCTTTACGCAGCAATTTGTCAATCTGAAAAAAAACAAAGAGCATTATATTTATAACCCGTTAAACAAACTGTTACCACTTTTCTAAAAGTATACATGTAAAATAAGGGTTATATTAGTTATATACCTATATCTTAATCGAAATTAATTATTGAATACCTGGTTTATATGAAGTCTTGTAACTTTCCCTGCTGCAATGCGACCTTCCAAATGTTTAATCTTTCTCAAACTTTTCCTTAGTTTACAGAGCTTCTTCTTGTACCCTGACCTGATAAACTCTGATGACAAGATTGAATCATCATGACGATGGTCATCAACAATCTTTTGATTGTCGTACGTTTCAGCGACGTCGACGTCACCATTCTTCGACTCTTCCAGTTCTGCTACCATCTTTGCTACGTGCAAATGACTCTTGTTCAAATTTGTACTTTGATTTTTAGAAACTACCAATTTCTGAGTATCTTTCGAATCAGGAATCTCTTGACTCTGATAGCAATTTTCCTTGAGATCATTGATTTGCGACAACGCCAACAACCGGGCATTTTCCATTCTTCTTCCTTTGCAAATATAAATCGGCTGCTCTTCTTGCGGAATATATCCATTCTTGACTCTAATCGGTTTCCTCCATGATCCATCCGGTCGTTGATTTGCAGGAATGAAGAATGACCCTAATAAAAATCAAAGTTAAGCATTATAAAATTATAATTATAGCAAATAATCAAATAATTCCATTCCTGGTTCATGCTTTAAAAAACTAAAATAAAACAAAATATATAAAATTACCTGCTTCATCACGAATTAATTTCAGAGATGACATACTGAAAAGTTCCACAATCCAAAGTTTCTGAATGCAAACTGTCCACTATATTTAATATTACTATATTTACTCTATTCAGGTTTTGTGACTGGAACAATGGCACGTTGTTCTATACTGTTCAAACTTGCCAACACGGAAATCGCAGTCAAGTCATTAGTCTCAATTCGGCATGAACAAGGAACATTATAATAAACTCATAAAAGAGCTCATAAAGACGTTAATAACAATAAACACTCTATTATTTATGTATCATAAAAATTATAATAGTATATCACTTTTATCAAATAGTTGGAACCATCAAATTGCATTTTGGAGTTTCCATTGTGAACTTTATACACAGTCTTAAGTCAGTTACAAAAACTGGAAACTAGTTTAATTATAAAATTCTGTTTCTTTACATGAATAATTTCTGTAGCTTAAAACGATTTTTTGGCTTTGTTCAATACGGACGCGTTGAGGTTTTTTTGGACTCGAATGATTGGCTTTTGGAGTTTAGCTTGTTCCTTTTTGTACTCTTTCACGTTTCACAACGTTGGAGAGCCAACTCAGCCAACGAGGAAAAAAGAGTAGAATCAGGCAGTTGGATTTCTGTGTATCACACTCGTTCCGTTGGCGTTGAACCGTCAAGTCAAAGTCAAGTCGTGGAGAAAAATATATAGTTTTGTGTCGTAATTTTATTTAAATTAAACAGTTTTTTTGTAACTGGTCACAAAGAAAGCGTACGATTTCAGTGTGTAGTCATGAGGTGTTTTATAATTCTTGCCGTTTGTTTCGTGATCGCTTTGGAAGCGAAACTTGTCAGGTAACTAAATGAGCCGGTACATTTTTTGAAAAAAATTATTTTTTGGGAATTTCTCATAAAATTGGCAGTTTAAAGTAATAATATCACATTTGAGTTCCAGTAGGTATTTGGCTTGTTCATTGTTCGTAATTTGTAGTACTTTTTGGGTATTTTTTAAAATAATTCTATAAACATTTCTGTACATTTTGGTAAAAAACCGTAAATTAATTCTTTTCCAACTTTTTGTGCACAGTCATTGTTTTGAGAAATGAGATTGTAATTTCAATGAGTCAGATCATAATTGTTTATGTCGTATTTCGTATATATGATTGTATATTTGTGGGTATTAACGAGAACATAAGTACAAAATGGCGAATGCAAATGGCGTAGTAGCAAAGTTGAATGTGCGCTTATAGTAGTTTTGTCTTTGACTTCTTGTCAATGTCAAATTCAGCAAAATGTTTGAGGTTGACGACTGGTTATTTTGACTTGTTTATTAGTAAGTTTAATATGGAGCAGTTATGACTGATAAATGGCACTAGAAGCAGAATGCAAACTTAATATATTAAATTTAAAAAGCTATATCACAGGAGTGTATTGTTTATCTTTGTATTTATCGAGTGGGATGTGAGGATGGGACTGCATGACGAATGTTACTACACATGAGCTAACATTGATCATGCTCACAGATTTGCTGCCAATATGACTAATCGCAAGCCAAATTACTGTCAGCTGACCGTTGCAGAGGATCCTTTTGTGTAGCTCAATTTGCGAATAAATCTGAATGTCCCAAATGTTCCAGTGTTATTTCCACTTGAATATATTAGGAGTTTGACGAATCCACAACACAATAGTTGAAAATTGTGACGAGTAATGCTGATACAATCAGTTCTCATCCTGTGTTTTGTAGTTATTTTACACATTGTACGCTTGCGAGATCCGGCCTTCTTTTGTGATTTACTTTATTTGAATTTAAAGGAAACTTTTATGTTCTTTGTAATAAAGGGTTCCGCTCACTAAAGTAAAGAGTGCCAGGCACTCATTGGAAGAAGTTGGAACTGAGGTGGAAGTTGTTCATCACCGATGGAATCATTTGGGTGGACCGACGCCGGAACCGTTGTCAAATTATTTGGACGTGAGTTAACGTATTTAGCCTGTGCGATACAGCGATATTAGTATTTATTTGCTTTTTCAGGTTTATGTTTATTGATTTTTTTTCCTTTTGAATTTATACAGGCTCAATACTACGGACCTATCAGCATTGGAACTCCTCCTCAGCATTTCCGTGTGGTATTCGACACTGGATCCTCGAACCTTTGGGTTCCTTCAAAGAATTGCGGATGGACGAACATTGCTTGCAGTACGTTGTAATTTTTCATCCATTGTCTATAAATTTTATAATGAAACGATTTTTATTTTTAATGTCGAATACATGTTATTTCATTTTTTACAGTGCTCCACAATAAATACAATAGCAAAACCTCGAGCACTTACAAAGCAAACGGAACCTCATTTGAAATTCGATATGGATCTGGAAGTTTGTCTGGAATTTTATCCGAAGATGTTGTTTCGGTAATATTTTGAAGTCAAAGTGAAATATATAATTGATAATGGAATTTTTCTAGCGTTTTACCAGTTAAACGTTTTGTAATATGTAGATAGGAGGAATTAGTGTTCAAGGACAGGTTTTCGCTGAAGCCATCAATGAACCCGGGTTGACCTTTGTTGCTGCCAAGTTTGATGGAATTCTTGGTATGGCGTACGATACAATTTCCGTTGATGGAATACCTCCAGTATTTAACAATATGGTTAAACAGGGTGTCATTGACACACCGGTCTTTTCCTTTTATTTGAACAGGTTTGTAGCACTCTTACTACACAAGATAAAGTTTCTCTTGTAATTGTGTATTTTTTTTCTTATATAGAAATCCTAATGCTAGTCTTGGAGGCGAACTGATTTTGGGAGGTTCAGATCCGAAATATTATAAAGGAGACTTTACATATGTTCCCGTTGATAAAAAGGGATACTGGCAATTCCAAATGGACGGGTAATACATTTGTTTTACACATTGTAAATATTGTGTTGAAGTTTCGCATGTGATAGCTGATAAGTGACAACATCTTTTATTACAATTTTAGTTTGAGAGTCGGCGAAAACTCGAACGGTGAATACTGCAAGGGAGGATGCCAAGTTATTGCTGATACTGGTACTAGTCTTATTGCCGGGCCATCTGAAGAAATCAAGCGCTTGAATACCGAGATCGGCGCTACCCCATTGGTTGCTGGGCAGTACAAAATCGACTGCAATAAAATTATGTCTCTTCCACTTTTGAAGTTCACGTTTGGTGGCCGTGACTTTGCCCTCGAAGGAAAGGACTATGTGTTACGAGTCAGTCAATTTGGTCAAACGATTTGCTTGTCCGGCTTTATTGGCCTGGACGTCCCAAAACCACTTGGTCCGATTTGGATTCTTGGTGATGTTTTCATTGGCAAATTTTACACTGAATTCGATTTGGGAAATAACCAAGTTGGATTCGCCGACGCGGTGTGATTTTAATAATGGTTGAGCTTTTTGTTTAATGCAAATGAAAACGGTTCCTTCAAATTCTGTTAGTATTGTAAAGTCATTTTAAACGTTTATGAACTGATCTGATCTGATTTCTCGGACCATGTTTTAATGAAATGACATGCCTCTCTATTTCTACTTACATGATAAACCGAAGTTTTGTTGTTGTCTTTACGTTTGATGATCTTAGATACACTTGTTGAATAATACTAAATAATCGAACAATTGTAAACGTCTTACTTACCACACTTTACCTTTTCCTTGCAAATTGCAAACTTTAAAGGAATAAATTTTTTTCTGCATTGCGGGTGTGAAAAATATACACTTATTATTGGAATTCATCATATATATCATAATATCATCAATCAAGCATCGTATGAATGCAGTACGATCATTACGATGTGATGAAAGGTGATCAAATGTTTTGGAATTTTTATTTTGCATGTAACATTGAGATTAAGGAATTACGACTTATCATATCATAAAAATTTACCGTATTTAATCCGACAGGAAGTTTTCCGGTTTGATGAACATTGCTGACAAGGCATTAATAAAAATATCGGCTTTATGCTGTGGAGAATTTTTTGATGGTCACCTTTCACGGTCGAGAAACAAGGCCTTCGCCTTCGCTTCCCAGTGGCTATATAAAAATGGACCCGAGTTGACCAGGCTCGGAGAACGTTTATAACTCTTTGGACGTTTATTTAACTAAACGCCTTCTAAGTCACCAAAAATGACTACCATAGCTTTCTGCTTCTGGTTGATTTTGGCTGTATCTACAGGTATTGTGTATATTAATTTATTTGATTTTATTTACGTACGTAAATTGTTCGCTTCTGAAAATGCACATTCACGTGTTTAGTTAGATGGCTAATTGTAATTACTATACTAATTGATGCATTGTTGTTCATGCATGCAGCTTACAATGTAGACAGAGAAGGGAAATTTCACTCCAAGGAAGTACCCTTTGGAGGTTTTACCGAACCCGGAGCTGACGGAGAACCAGTTAACGAAAGAATTATTGGTGGAACGGATGCCACCGAAGGAGCTTATCCTTGGCAAGTGTCGCTACAAGTGATTAAGAATGGAGTTCGTCGTCACATGTGCGGCGGTTCCATCTTGTCCGAAACAAAGATTGCATGTGCAGCTCATTGCTGTGATAAGCAGGCCAAGGAAAATCTTAGAATTGTCGCTGGAGCTCATAATATGCAAGTGGATGAGGATTCTCAACAAATCATGAACGTGTCAAGGTACACCGTGCACCCGCAATATGACAGGTATAATATTAAATTAAATTGCACATTATTTATTCTTATCCTCATTTGAAATCCTATTTCAACTTTAGGATCATTGATTATAACCTAAATGTGTTTCATGTTTATGGACAGGCGTACAATCAACAATGACGCCTGTAAGATTTTCTTGAGCGAACCCTTGCAACTGAATGACCGAGTGGCCACCATTCCCCTTTGCACGTCAGAACCGACTTCTGGAAAGTGCACTGCCACTGGGTGGGGAACTATTAGCACATCCGAAACAGTTCTTCCGACAGCTTTACAACAAGTTGATCTGACAATCATTCCAAGGGCAACTTGCAAATCCAACTATGCCATTATCAACCAAGTTACAAATTCCATGCTTTGTGCTGGAGGAAAGGCTGGAGAATCGGGTTGCAATGTATGAATCAATGATAAATTTTAAGGTGCATTATGCATAAATCAGTTACAATTTCAGGTCACTTAAAGGTGCATTTTTGTTATTCCAGGGAGACTCTGGTGGTCCACTTGTTTGTACAGTGAATGGAAATCACTGTTTAGCGGGCGCAACAAGTTGGGGCATGAAGCCTTGCGCCCAAAAACGATATCCAACTGTTTATGCTAATGTCGCTCAATTGAATTCATTTTATAAATCAAATTAGTCTTATACGCACTTATGCATTTGATGAATTCCACACAGTAATTTTTATATTTATAAATTCTATTCTATTTATATATTATGACTTGTATGACGAGTATTTTTGACACGGCAATGGCAGAGACCGAGCGATCACATTGTAGCATTAACCAGAAATTAAAATAAATAACATTTTTCCTGTAACAACAACACAATGCGCAATAATAATGACACGACGGTTTATTAGTTATTATTTCTTTTAAGACTTGTTTTTGCACAATTTACGCCTTTATTAAGGAATTAAATGGAAATCCCACTACCTTTGTCTCACGTCGGCTTCAACAAAGTCACAATTAGCAAACCTTACAGAAAATGCATTAACAAGGTTTAACAATCCTTATAGTCACAGAAACTGATTTTTGAGGGAAATCCCTTAAGTAAAGTGCAGGCTGCTGATGTGTTACGATGAAAAGATAAACGTGAGAAGAGACTTAATTGTTTGTAATTTTCTACATGTTCTCCTGAGATATAAATTTCATTTCTTATGTATTTACTACCTGAACATGTAAAAATGTCAATTTGATTCCTTTAGGAAGAAACCGGATTTTTAGTTGTTGCTTATCTGTTCATGGATTTTTGCACGTTTTAATCCGGGTTCTTCATTATGCACCACATTTTCCTATTGTGCACTTTTTGTACACGTTGCAATTAAAAACAATAACTCTTCATTAATTTTCCGTTTCTTGTTGTCTTATGTGTTTGTTTTCTTTCCCATTCGTATACATAATATGTATATTGTGTGAATCATAAATTAATTAAAAAGTTGAAATAACTAGCTACACTTTTAAGCTGGTTCCGGATAAGGGATAAATGGTTAAATCACAACATTGAATCGATGTACTACCAATTAATTGCCGTCAAGAAGAATACAATTCATGCAGTACGAACAATGCATTTTGTACTCCATGCATTCCAGGTCACCACGATTACATTATCGCTGGAACCAACCATTACTGTAAAGTCGTAAAGTGTATTCAACTGTACTATATGAAACTCTCATATATCTATATAAATTATTTTATTGTATATAGTATATGCAATGATTTATATCACCGGTATAAATAATTATTGGTTAAGGTTCATCATTTAAAGAAATACGAAATGATTACCGGAGACCTGCAAGATTAGTCGATGGAATGCAGCTTACACGTAACATTTCTGACGTCGAAACATTTTGGAACTGGGGCGTCACAGACAGTATGTTTGAATAACTTGTCTAAAGTGTTGATAATTAAATCCAAATTAACCATACTATTTACATTGATGAGACACAAACGAAGAAAAGATTGTACAGTAATATATTATATAAATAACCGTCAAGTAAAAACTATCAACAATGGAAATTCCTAACCTAAATCTTTAAATTCCATCAATATATCTTCAATTTGAAACGACAAGGACAAAGGACATAAACAGACCAGATTCACACATTTAAGAATGTCATTCCACTGCTTTATAAAGCTCATTCAGCAAACCAATTCCGAAGCGCAAACTGCTGAGAAAATTACGTTGTTTGAGGTATAGACGACACTCCACATTTCAATTATCAGTTCATGGTATCAATTGCATACATTGAACATTAGGGCGCTGAGAAAAGGTTTATAAATCACATCGGCAAGGTATTCCGCACAACGGCAATCAATTTCTCCAAATTTGTAAAATGTGTGTTCTATTCTATCCACTAATAAAATACTCACACCGCTTCTTACAATACTAGCGATATTACAATTTAAAAAAGATGTTTGTAACGTCAAGGTATCGTCATCGTCATAAAGTTGTTTCTTGTACAGAGGTTTCTATGTAAATTTTCTTGTCCGATTCCTTCACCCCGTCATCATCACTGATGATCATCTCCGTCTTAGCTTGTCTGAAACGTTCAATGTTTATTGCCTGACTATATAATGCAGTGTTCTTGTGTACAACAGAGATCAAACGTGAAGCCAATAACAACAAAAGTGAAGAAGACCAGTGATCAATTGTTGCAGTATGTACGTTGAAGTCAAAACTCGGAAGCATTGAACTAAACAGATTCCAACATAGTCGCTCAAATCCACTTTGCATGCGAAAGAGTCTTTGGAAACACGTCAATATCAACGCAAAACGCCTTTTGCCTGATAATAAAGATTTTCCCACAAGGTAAACGTGTTCCTTGTTTTTGCACTGGAGTTCTCTCAAAGTCTCAATGATACTACCTTACAATGTATACAATGCTTCCATTTGGTTACATTCTTACATTCATCCATTTCCTTTCCCTACTTTTCTACTATAGCACAAAATGTAAATTATGGAGTGTTGTACAAACCAAATGTATAATACACTTATGAGATGAGATTCATGATTAGTTTTTGCCAATCTCCCACTCAACCATGTTAACTTACAGGTCAAAGTATGACTGACTGCTCGGCTCAATGAAGTTGGTTCTATATTGTCCAGTGGTGTTGATATCAAGGCATCAGTTCTCATCAAAAGTCCAGGCAGTAGTCAACCTGGATCAGGTAGACAAAGTGCATTTTATTTATTTGTTATATACCATATATACTGTACGTACTCTATGTACGTATTGTATGCCTGTGTTTACTGCATCTCTGTATTAGTACAGCAACATCAACAACAGCTTCACTCCTTCTTCATAATAAGGTTTCCACAAACTCTCATTATTTTTCACAGAATTTACCTTCGTGCAAAATTTCCCATGCCCCTAAGGGAGTCCAGAGTCCACACTGGTTCTCATCTTACAGTTGGTTTGTAAATCTCGGGCAGTGCTCATCAAATTTTGCCTTTAGTAGCACCAGCGGTGGTGTTCGTGTTACCCGTCAACAAACTTAACTTGCAGCTCATATTTACTACAAATTATGTTGTGCTAGACAAAATGCATTTTCTGCTGCGATTCGTCGTAGCTTTATTGGTGTTCATTGTTGTTGTTCGAGTTGCAGCCACTGTCAACATTTGTTGTCCTGATGACAGTGTATTTAAAAATGACACTTGTGTCCCTCTGACCACGTTGAGAAAAAATGACTCCGAAATCGCAACGTCGACACTCAGCACAGACCAATATCTGTCAAAGAAAGTCGAAGAATATTTACAAAACTTTCCGTATGTTCCTTTACTCTTTTAATAATTAATTCTTCTTGAATCCTAATCTCATAATGTACATCCACCAGAAAAAAGTGTGTTTTGTTTTTAGAGCTGTCACAAAAATACCGTCATGTTCCAGAAAACCAATTCAAATAGTATTTCCTGTAGAACGCATTGTTGGAAACAAGAGTAATAGTCCAATGTATTCGAATGGATATCTTCAACATGAAGATGAAATTTATTCCCCAAATGCATATTGCATTGAAAGGTATTGAAATTTTATTTTTGTGTCTATATATGTTGTTAGTGCCTCAATATTCATGAATTAGTTGCATTTTACTAAAACTGTGCATTACTAAATTGATGTTTATAGTGAACCAAATGATGGTCTTCGCTTCCGTGTTTGTTCAAATGAATGCGGAGAAAGTAAAGGACGTTTATGTCTCAAGAAATGTTGCGGAGCCGATGAACAAGCTCGAATTGTTGATAATAATTCAATCATTTGCGAAAAGAAAATGGCGCGCTCAATGTGGCAACCGCCACTGTACACCATACCAACAAAGAAATTGAATAGAAACTCTTCAGAAGAAACTTGGGAGCATTTCTCCACGAAGAAAATTCCTTCGTGTAATTACAAAGTGTTAACAAATGATCCAGACATTTGGTTCCGTGTAATGACGGATGGATCCGTCAAAGTAGGCTTGCGATTAACGTTACATGCAGCCTGGCTCCATGCTTCCAATTCACCTTATTGCATCGATGAACTGTGGACTCCTGAAGGGCAAAATGAGACTACTGAAGACAAAGCTCAAGTACTTCTCTATTGCGATTTGGAGGATTTTGACACTTATGTGAGATTTCAAAAATACTTCCTTTTTTAATTCCTTTTTTGCGTCACAACTCACAAGTGACTATAAAATATAGTATATGCTTTTGTAGCATTAAATGCTCCTCATTTTTCTTTTCACGCAAAAGAGTAATGAAAATATTTTTTGCAGTTTTAGTAATGCCTTAGAGCAATAATGAGGTTATTTTGCGTTATTCTATACCACATTCACTGTAGCCATCATGGTCATGGTCAAATGAAATTTTTTGTGCTACAGTTATTGCAACGTCGATTATACGCCGTTCTGTACTTTGTGTCCGCCCTCATCATGTTGGTTGTGGTTGTCATACAAATCCTCCTGTGGGACACGCACAAGTTGTCCGGTTGGACGATCCTGTCTTTCTTTGTGGCATGGTTCCTGGTGTACATCATGCTCGGCTTTCAAATCCTCATCAATGCCAATGGACTGGAAATCCAGCAAACTAACTCGTGTGCAATTATTGGCAAGTTTTCAATGCAATTTTGCACACACTTTGCAATTTCATGCATGCAAATGTCATAAACTCAATTGAATTTTTTGTATTCATACCATGCGAATCCTCACTTTGAGTATTTATACTTTGCAATTGTACTTTGAAGCATGCATTCATAAAATTGCACACACACTCACATTGAACTTAAACTTTGGGTATAATATTTTGAACGATGAATCTGACTAGAAAGCACATTATCATAAAAAATTGTTATTGCTCGTTACAGGAATTCTAATCCACCAAGTAATCCTGACGCATTTAACCAACTGGGTTGTGGTCAATTATGAAATGTTCAGAACTTTTAGGTACCGCTTTCATACTGTTCTTATATAATTGCATTGAAACCGGAAACATTTACGAAATAATCTTCATAAATATTTAGGAAACTGAATCATCCAATGGAGTATTACAACACTCGGAGACTGATTTTTTACCTTTTGTTTGCATGGGGAACGCCATTTATTATCATGGGCACGTCTCTTACTATTCATTCCTTAACGTGAGTTGTGTTTCAGCAAAGATATACTATATTATACTAATACTATCATGCAATTAATTATAATTTGTGTTTTAAATTGATTCGTTTGATTAAACAGAGAAAATACCTTCCGTGGTCCACGACATGGTATCTATGAATACGCCTACAGCCATTGTTTATCACCAGTCTTTTATGCCGTACTTTATGCTCAATCTTTCATCATTTTGCTCAACGTCATCTTCTTTTTCTCGACGATGATCCTCATTTGTTACCACCAAAGAAGTGTTCGCTTGGCGTCCCTCAAATCCTCTTGCACATTTGGGGATTCGTAAGCACACATTCTTTAACAAAATAATGCGTAATGCTTACACAAGTATAAGAATTTTATGACTCATAAACATTTCATTACTTTCAGAGCCAAGTTATTCTTCAAGCTTTCCATGTTGTCGGGATTTTTCTTCATTCCTGTCGGTGTCTTTGATTTTTATCTCAGTGACACTCAACCAATGAGTTGGTTTTGGTTCATCTTTCGATGCAACCATTTTATTGCTGATGTGTTCATTCTAGTGTGTTTTGGATTCAATGAGAAAAACGTTGATTTACTTCGCAAGCGATTCTTTTGGTTCAAAAGTATGGAATTTACAGTAATTCTTCTCTATGCAAACATCCCGTCAACTTGACACGTCTATTGGCTACATTAGTAATGCTAAAATGTTTTCTATTTTTCTAAGCAGAAATTTGCGTTTTGTGCAAAAGGAAACGGCAAATGGTTCCAGCTTCCAGTGTCAGCTTTTCAACCACAAGGACAAGTTCAGTGGAAAGCAGAACAACCAATTGCTGAAACCTGAAACTTAATGTAGTTCAAAATGCTTGCACATAATGCACTTAATCCACACTGCCTGCCTGCTTTGGAATTCATAAATCACCAAATGATTGATACGTATAGCTTGAAAGAGTACCATTCTAAACGTCACACTTGTTCAGATAATTATAAATTTTTGAATTTCAGTTTTTATAAAACGTGAGAAAACTTTAAGAATAACATAAAAAATAAAGCATATTCTGGAAAATGCATGCATTTGACAATTCGACAAGACAAATCTCAATTTTTTAGTTTATCGTTTTGATGCTACAATTTAGTATCAATTTAATTTCCAAAAACATGACTAATTTAATAATTTGGGCTGCAAAAACCGAAATGGTAAAATTACACCACAAAAGCATTTTTAATGTAAACATTTCCGACCACAGCTTGCTGATGTCAGACAACATCGAATTATTCATTATTCTCCTACAACTGCAGACTTTATTAATAATGTTGGCATGAGTCATAACGGCTGGATATGTAAGAGGAAATTGTTTATCATAACATGTAACTAAAACACAAAGAATGTGTTAAAGTTACAGTATTATTTCATATCATGCATTTACTCGTAGGCATAGGGCCACGGCCACATGGCATTGTACTGTTTTGTCTTTGTCTTCCTACAAAGATAGGGTTGTTGTTATTAAATAACCATTGAAATACGCAAGAAATACTATCAAAACTTTACAAACAAGACTAGACAAACTTATTGAACTTTATGGATGAAATGTAAACCTTGCCTTGAAGAAATCCTCACATTTACAACCCATTAGTCACAATGTCACAAGGGAGAAACCATCATTTCTTAACCCACTTGTTTCGGGTTAATGGCATTACATCCTAATAGGTCTTCGTCTAAAAGTGTACCATTCCTGTTTTCGACGTTAGCTCGTGTGATTATAAATGGTGACATTTTGTGATTTCTAAGAAAATACTGCTACTTTATTTAAAAGGGATTGTGACTAGGGAAATTTTATGGATTCATTTTTTCAGTTTAGTGTTCATTGTTCAGTGCTAAAATAAACAAATTCAAGAATGTCCCTCGTTTGTTTATACTTCATTCAAGGAGAATTCCATTTCGATGCTTTTCACCATGCCCATACGCCGCATTTTCATGAGTCACTTTTTTATAGCAACAATTAAAACCGTAGTAGTCAAAGGCGTACGCCTGCAACCTACAGTGAATTTTGTCACCTTGATAGGCGCTTTTGGAGCTAATAGAATTCGCAAAGGTTGCTAACATACGATTTTAAATTTCTGCTAATATTTGTTAGTGCAATTATTTTAATAAATTTACTCTTGAAAAAAGTTTATTAACAATAATTTCTTATCAAAACGAATGAAATCGTGAAGTTTCAAAAATGAAATCTCTTCAAAGCATGAACCACAAGGTGTGGTTTGTGTTCTTTACGACTTTACTCACCGTGCAGGTTGTGGCTTCAAACAATGAATCAGTGAAACCGACGGACTTCAAGTTGAAATTGTGCTGCAATTTGAGTTATCAAAGACTTATGGATACTGAGAATGGAACCGAATGCGTCCCATACAAACTCAAAAATGATACAAGCTTCGATTCCCCGTTACTGGCACAAAGCGTCACACATGGCATTACGTTAGTATTCTATTACTACTTCATTCTTTATGTCAAAACTAACAATTTTTAATATTGCATTTGAATTGTAAGTTGTAACATATTGCTTTCATTCATACAGTACACAGTGGACCGTTTTGCCGAAACCATTGTCCAACGTTTGCCAAAATGCAGCTGAAATTGCCGTCCAACTTGACCATATTCAAGACGTAATAACCCCCAGCATTAGGCAACATGGCAATATTTACGACTCAGCCACTCATTATTGCGTTTCATCGTAAGAGCACTATAGACTTTTAAAAAACAGAAATCTTAATAACGTAAACTTGCTGCAAATTTTTTATGTAAGCAAATGTTGTCATAGGTTGACGAAGAGGTTGGCTGTTATTCGATTTTGTGATGACAATGGCACGTCCTATGCGGAAGCTCCAAAAGGAGTAAAAGGACCAACACACTATGCCAATATCAAAAAATGTTGTCCATGGAACGATTATGTGAGCTTTTTTCATAATGAAACCCAACACCATGCTTATTGTTCCTCGAAAACTAAACTTGGTGAGCATGCATTATTTTATGATACTTATGTAATTACAATTAATAAATACTATCTGTTTCTTGTCATACTACACGAATTTTTTGTTCTTACAGATGACACTGTTTGGGATCCCGTTTTGTACAATAGCGTGCAAGATAATCTGCAGGTTTTGCCACTCGTTGGGAAACAAGAAAGATCATCAGCTTGGGATTGGGATGTGGGATTTCCAAACTGCAGCTATCGAGTGCTGAAAAATCTTGCACAAACATGGTACTATATTTTATATATTAACGGATTTAAAAAAATTATAAAAAGGGTAGTAGAATGAATTTTTTGGATTTCTTTCTAGGTTTATCATTTTAAAAGACGGAACGGTTCACGTAGGTCTGAAATTTTGGTTCAATCCAGTTTGGTTGAAAGCAACTCCAGGAACCTTTTGCGTTGACGATTTGCCACATCCGCAGACGGGAACTGAAGTTGAATCATACAAATATCAAGTTCTTTTCTTGTGCAGTTTAGAACGCTTCGATGATTATGTAAATGACATACTTTCAAAATAACGAAATATTTATTTCTGAATTGTAAAAGTATAATGAATGTTAACCAAATAATTTATATCTAGCTGTTTCATCGTCGCCTTTTTGGAGGATTGTGTGTCACAGCGGCTTTAATTATGGGAGGAAATCTTCTAATCTACCTGGCTGTTTTGAAGAAGCAGAACATGGCTGCTTGGACACAGTTCAACATATTTATTGCCGTGTTTTTCGTCTTTGCCATGGAAGGTTGTCGAGTACTTGCTGACGTCAATGGTCTGGATACAAAGCAAACATTGAGGTGTTACGTAGCGGGTAAAATTATATTATATATACCTATCAAATTATTATACACAGAAATTAAAATGGTAGGAAAGACCAGGGGAAAGAGCATTAATGTCATTGCATCAGAAGAGTATTGGTTTCCCGTAAAATTAGAGACATTTCATTCATTAATTTATTCGTAATATGAAACATTTTGATATTTGATTTTCAGCTGCATTGGCTCAATATTTCTTCCTCACATTGAACACAACGTGGGCTGTAATGTGTGCTGATTTATTCTGGACGTTTTTGTAAGGAATACTTTAAAATTGTAGACATTACTGTTTGTATGTTATATTCTGTTGATCTGCCTGTCGTATGTTTTTTCTTGAATGTTGTCATTGCGGTTTGTTAAAGTTCAATGTTTTTATAGGAAACTGGAAAGCTGTGATGTACCAGCGGCACAACATCCGCGACGGTTAACCATTTATTTCGTGATTTCCTGGATTGTTCCCTTGATTGCGGTTTTTTCCCTATTTGGTGTGTATTACGAAGGAGTCATGTAAGATTGAAGATTATTTACTTTCACCTTGATATTTTCTATTACTTTATGTG
>JABASF010000294.1:0-48360 GCA_019776145.1 Harlomillsia oculata | reverse complement strand
AGATACACTGCTATATTATACATAAACTTAGGAGAATGCTATCTATAACTAACCGTAGTGGATATTACATGTATTATGAATGTGCTATTACAGATTACAACTTATTACAACTTGGATGATACAAAAACTTCCTACGACTTACACTAGGTTATTTATTATTATATATGTACTACTTGTACATTGTACATGTACTGCTACAGATCACATGTTGGTTTCAAATATTCATTTGGACGACGCGACGGGACGAACGAGCGTTGACATCTTCAAAACCCAGTGTTATAATTATTACTTTAAGGCAATACAATAGTCAAAAAAATCTATAGAGCAAAGTATCCAAAGTGACTCGACTCGACGTCGACGATGACATCATTTCAAAACCAATAAGTCAAACAATCGTGCAAACAAAAGGTGAAGGAAACGTGATGATGTTGATGAACGAAAAAACTACTAATCTCTCTCTCAAAAATATAATCAGTGCACTTTGTTTTGCTGTTCCTACGATCATATAGCATCATTTTATGAAATACGCCCGTCCTCCTGAAAAAGAAATGTTGAATCTTACGTCTACTACTTTTACGTCTTCTGTTTTTGTCAAAAATGCTCATTCATAATATTTAGAATTTAAGAAACAAGCAATTTTGGGTGAGTGTTCGCATCTATCATCGTCTCCTTCCTTGAGTATTCATTCCGACGGAGTACACAAGTACACACACAGTTTTGACATAACCACTGAACCAGTTTACAATACAGTAGAACTCGTACTGATAAATTTTCTCCGTTTTCTTTTTGTATTGGTCAGATGACATATACAGGCCGGGATAAGATTCAATACTACTAATTAATTACAATTAAAGTCTTCTAGTGTTACAAAGCGAAATATAAAAATGATGATCACACAAAAGTGCATGCAGTCAAACCTGTTCTGTACAATGTAGCGAGAAGGTGAGACAAAGTGTGAGTCATTACATTTATGATTCACAATTTTACCTTTCTCAGTGCATGAATGGGATTTCGTTCGTTGTTATGCGTCTATATTTTTAATTTTGTTGAATGGGGAAAGTTCAAAATTTTCAGATCTGGAAAACCGGTGTGACTGTGAGTGAAACGTTTATTGTTCGATTCAAATATAAAGATGTAATCAGGTGGACAAATCAAATGATTCCAGATATTGAATGTTCAAAGCAGTTTGGTTTATCGTTGTTTTTTTTGCGGTGAAAGTCGTTGACAAAGTTGTGTGCTGTCGAGTTGCTAGTAATTTGCATCTTGTACATATTACGTGGTACTGTAACATATACTTAAAGGACATAGAATTAGTATATTAGTATATACTAGCTTAGTTAAGTGTAATTAGTTATTAATTACGCTGTACTTGTAATGAACCGTACTAGGTCTCAGCATTTAAAATTTTAAAATAATTACATATTTATAACCGTGTAAGGGATTTACTAAATAACAAAGGTTTAGCGTTAAGCCCGGATATAGTTGATCATCGTTTTATTGCTCGTATTGGTTATATGCTCGCAAATGGATTGACACTGGTATGACAGAATAAGGCGTAGGTCAGAAGAGCCAATCAGATGGATGAGTCAGCCAGCAATGGATTAGAAGAGAAACGGAAGGAACATCTCGAAGCAAAATATAACCGGTCGTAATGATAAAGCGAGAGAAAAACAAAATCTCCTGCCCAGTTTGCTTTCCACATTTTTCAAGACACGAATACAAAGTCGGAATGATTTTGATTATTGTCTTCTTCTTGTATGGTCGAGACCTCGAGACCAAGAGTGCAGCACTTTATATGGAAGGCATTTTTCCAAATATTTTTTTGGTTTAGCCAGAATAAGTTGTTTACAAAATGTTTTTCTCATCCTTCTCATTCTCTTCTCTCTTC
Source organism: Harlomillsia oculata (assembly GCA_019776145.1). Classification (NCBI taxonomy): domain Eukaryota; kingdom Metazoa; phylum Arthropoda; class Collembola; order Entomobryomorpha; family Oncopoduridae; genus Harlomillsia; species Harlomillsia oculata. The sequence continues at coordinate 46,472 of JABASF010000294.1, read as the reverse complement.
ATTACTTCTCGTCTCCTTTTCCTTCTTCTTGAATCTCGGAACAACAACAGAATATACACACATCATCAGTACCCATACCCTATTAATTACTAATAAACGTTAACAACTAATTCAAAGTAATTTTTAACGTCATTGCCACAGATCAATCAACACGTCCGAAATTTACCTAAGAGTTTTCAAACATTTTCAAAACCACAACAGACTCACTCATACTCATATTCTTTTGTTGTACAGAATGCCATATAGGAATTTTGTTATACGTTTTCCTGTACAGTTGCCTCCAATTCCAACTGCTTATTCCAAAATATATGCCAGGAATATGACCATAAAATGGAGAGATCATAAAATGTGCCAATAATGCAGAAATGAATATCATAAAGTGCAACAAAGTTTCCTCAATTGAACTTAACAGAATCCTGAATTTTAATTTGTAATTGTTTTGCTGTTGAAGCAAGGTCAAATGGAACGTAGAAGTCAAGTCAAGCCTTTCTAAAAGGTTCTGATTATTAGCAATCAAACGTTAACGTCTAATTACAGTAATTAGTATTTGTTTAATGCTCCCTGTAATTTATTATTAGTAATTCATGTTTGTTGGCCCTAGAGCATGTTTTGAAATTTTGAACCCATGTGAACATTGTGACTTAGGAAGGAGTGGCATATGAAAGCAAAGTAAGGAAAGGAAAGGATGAAAAAGCACAAGTTCAACTTTTCGAATTGATCTCTCCTGCTGGTCGTGGAATGCAAGTTGTTGGTGGTGGTCGGTGGTCACTACAATAATTAATAATTAATAATATAGTGATTAATCTGCTTTTTTGTGTATAGCGTTTGCATAAAGGGACAATGGAATATGGAAGTGAAAGACGAAAGAGTGAGACGGAATGAATGTGCAATAATCATAAGGAACGGAATTAATGAATAATTAATTAGCTAATAAGTGAATTGATGATGAGTGCTCTGCTAATTAGGCGAATTAACTGTAAGGAAAACTCGATACGAGATACGATACATTTGTAAGGGTCGGATTTGCATTTGCATACAAATACCGAATGTAGTAGTGTGGAATGTCACTGGGAAGACAAAGGATATTATGGAGCGTGTAAGTACAATTTGAATTAGGGAGGAACGGGTCATCGAATACGAATGCCTAGCCTCTCCTACACTGTACATTTTTGATCGATAAATTAACTACACTATTAATTATACCTTGTAGTAATTAATCATTAAAATTCCTTATCTGTATCTGCAAGGGACTGCTTTTATTTCTTTATATTACAAATATTAAAATCATTATCAATTCTCTTACATATATAATTAATGCATTATTAATTGATTAATTATTAATAGCAGTGTATTGTCTCAATTTTTTGGGGCGAAGGTCCTGAAATCCTGTAGTTATATATTTTATACTTTCTGTGAGTGTCGTGTATGTATTCCAATAAGATATTATTAATTGTAATTATAATTTGGTTAGGTGATACATGATAGCGTAATGTTTCATCTTATTAGGATGTATAGACACTATGATATTTTACATTACACCTCACCGCACGGTTGTAAGACATGAGTTGCTGCATAGTCAGTCTGTTCAAACCAAAATCGCTATTGCTTTCTCTTATTAGTACGATTTAACAATGAATTATAATTTGATATGTTCACGTTCTCTGCTTGCTGTATGAAGAAATTCATTCTCATCCAGATCTTTTATGAATTGTTCCTGGTTCATGCATGTCAGCAGACTATTGAGTCACCCTGTTATTTTGTTTTTTCAACTTGGATTGCGTGCGTTTCGTAATGACTGATTTTCGTTTTAAAAAAGGTGAAGGTTTCAAGAATCTGTGATTCCAACTTAAGAGTTGACTAACCTAAATAAAACCCTTAGCCGCACTAGAAGACTTTCCTAAAAAGTTACGAGAGTTTCCAAAAAATGTATGTATTTAAATAAAAAGTACTAATCCGGCTATATTAGAAAATGCTACCTAGGAATGAATCAAAACTGGCGATTTTACTCCCCGTTTCTCGTTTCTCTGTGATATTTTAGCACAAAACTAACTTACTAACGAAAAAGTAATGCAGAAAATAAAATTTAAACACTAACAGACTAACACCAATGAACATGTTTCCATTTTGACCGGACGGCATTATTAATTTTGAAAAAAAATCATTGTGCTGAATGGAGAAAGTGCGTAACTTAATGTTGGTAGTTAGAATTTTTCGTAGTAGAGAGTTTTGGAAGTTTAGGCTTTGAAACAGCGTTTTTTACAGTACTAATTAAAGGTGAAAGACTACACATTTTTACAATCTTACTATACTAACTGAACAAACCCACGAGACATACTTGGAAGATGTGTGGGAAAAGGACAAGGTGATAGGTGTGTGTAAATACAGCAACTCGGAAAATGCTTCTGCTTCCCCAGCTGCATTTTGCTACATCAGAGTTGTCTTGTATGTTGCTGCTGCTTAATTGTGCGTTTGCATGTGTTTTCCCTTTCTCTCAGAGTGAAAGTCATTTTGCGTGTCGGTCGTGTCGTGTGTGTGTGTGTGTGTGTCACGTTTTTAGTATTTATATATTTAAGCTAGATAAGTTGTATTTGAGAGTATTGTAAAAATGATGTACATAGTAATAAGTACTACATTATTTACGCTAATTAAGTTAGGATCATAGGAAAACGTATTACCAAAGAGTCATTGCAAGGACGGACTGTACTGCGAATACAAATGCACCGACCTTTGCTTGGGAATCCTACCGTAAAAACCTCTCTACTAAGAATCTTTCTGTACTTACTAGTAATACTAATACTAAAAATGAAGAAAATTTCCGCAGTTCACAATACATAACACACTAGCCATCAATAGTTTCGAAAACAAAACAATTTTCCATGATTTCTGCTTTAATAAGTCAAAACCAATAATTTTGTTCCAATTCGAATTAACTTTCTCCTGGATTTTTAATTCTAAAGGTGGTGTGTATAGAGCAGTTTTGTAAGTTCACAGTCACTGTTTTTTGTCGTGTACAAAAATGTAAAGAATTGTTTTATGGGTTTTTTATGTAGTACTGCAAATTATATTTAAATTTCTGAATTAAAAGAATGATCACATACACAACTAAGGTGAAAGGCATTACTGATTTTATATACGAAGAAAAATCGAGTCATTCACCGCAACTTGTTGACATTCATCTTCGGAATCTAGTACGATTACGATTTCGCTTGAGTGCCGAAGATGACGACCATGACGAGCTTCGACGTAAAGCACAAAGTGTCAAATTAATGTAAAATGCATTCACAATGTCTGCTTGTCGTTGTTGTCATTCTTGAAATACTTTGACTTTGATTTTTTTGTTGTAATTGTTATTTTTGTGTGGTTTTTTGTACTAATAGTTAAATGTTATTCATATTCATACATTTACGTTCTTTGTTGACATTCATCTTCGGAATCTAGTACGATTACGATTTCGCTTGAGTGCCGAAGATGACGACCATGACGAGCTTCGGCGTAAAACACAAAGTGTCAAATTAATGTAAAATGCATTCACAATGGCTGCTTGTCGTTGTTGTCATTCTTGAAATACTTTGACTTTGATTTTTTTTGTTGTAATTGTTATTTTTGTGTGGTTTTTTGTACTAATAGTTAAATGTTATTCATATTCATACATTTACGTTCATCATTTACTTACCTATGAATTAATTATAGCTGCATTTCGGTGGAATGGTCTCATAAGGGTGACATATTGAATGGCTTCTGATGTTCTCGTTTTTGTACATAGACAATTGTATTGTAGAGATTATGATTAATCGATTAATTATTAAAGCTTAATATTATAGTAGAGTTAAGTTGACGTTTAGGGTTTTTTAGCTACGGTAACTTTAAAACGAAGCAAGTGACGCGTATTCGAATATGCACACAATTGTTCAATTTTTATTGACCATACAGTTTTTTAATAATCCATATCAAACACAACTCATCATAAAAAGGAAACCGTCTACCTCTCAAGGTCTGAATTAACTATAGCAAAAACAATTCTGAAATTCGAATAACAGAATCTTGATTGTGATTACTGATTACTTATGTTATGTAGTGTAGCACCCTCAGTCAAGAAAACAGTTTCTAATTTCTATTATGACGCTGCACAAACTGATTCCAGTTTTCGGGTGTAGAAGCTGCTCTGCTCAAACAAAAGACAGGATGCAATTTATTGTCAATTTGAAATTGCGGCCATAGTAGTACGAATTACGAATCCAAAAATGCACGATTTTCAGGTTCACTCACAACAGAAGCAGGATATACGTTTTTTACGTTTTTAACAAGTCATTAGAAGGAACGTAGACAAGTGGAGTCAAAAAGAAGAGTCATTAGCTATTCACACCGGTCAACTCTTTTACGAAAAAAGAATAGGTGGTGCAATAATTGCCTTGTTCCAAAACTTAGCTGCATTTGGACTCATGAACAAAAAATAGGGCAACTGAAAACAATGAACAAAACTGTGTGTTACTGTGTAGATGTGTAGTGTACTCGCACTTCTTGTGACGATGATGCGATGGTGATTGGTGATTGGTGATTGGTGATGCACTCACTCGGCCTCCGTCGCCTCCTATCCTGCAATTGCAGTCGTTTCTTTTTTACCTTAGCAAACAACATTCGTTACCAAACAATAATATTCATTATCATTATCATAGTGGGATTTCTGTTTTCAAAGGTTTCAACTTTCAACTTTTGTTTTAACACTTGTAACGTCGCACTTTCTCATTATTATAAGCTGGTTAATGACGTGTGGTTTATGAGTGATTGAGAGGAATTCGTCACTTCCGGTGTAGATTCCTAAGATTATTGTAAACTGACTATGGCTAAGGAATGGTTTTTTTGGAATGTCGGATGACTTCTCGTTTGAAAGGATTTCCGGATTAAAAGTCTGTTTTTGAAACATTTGAAACCTGATGAGCAAACAAACTGATTACATGGAAGAATTCCGTACGTATATTTACTATTACATATACATTACAACTGGACTGATTTTAAAATAATTGTGAAAATACAAACAGGTTCTCCAAAAACAGCCAACATTTTTTCAATTTTTTCACTTTAATTGTAATATTACATACTATTATTCTGTAATACATTTCACCAGGAAAGAATTTTGAAGAGCTTTCTTCAAAAAAAGTTATAACTTTTAAGCTAATTAATTTACTAATGTGTACGTTATATACTTGTAGTAGCAGATAGTATATAGTTAGGTTAGGAGATTTTGTAGTGAAAGTTCAAGGAGTAAAAAGAAGAAACGAAGAAATGCAGCTAATTAACGTTTTTGCTGCTCGATTGAAATCTTTCTCCCGGAATACGAGAAAGTAGTATTTTGGCGAACGGAGAGATAATTCAATTACTACAGAGTAGTGACAAGACAAGACCCCAATTGCTTGTGGTATGATTTTTAGGGATATAGCGCGTAGGCCGTAGGGCGTTGGGCTCTTGTCCCAGGTTTTCCATCGGAGATTTCAAAAACCAAGATCGGTCGAGTTATCGAGTTTGAGTACGAATGATGCTTCTTTTTTATTGCAACAACGCTACTCAAATACTTTCCTAATACTATTTATGCTTTGATAGAGGGATTTCAATTAAGTGTATAAAAACCAAGTTACTACTTGTTAACCAATTTTCATGTAATCTAACCGTGCAAGGTGCAAATGAGAGGAAAAATCCCATCGGGTTTATGTTATTGGTTGAGAATTGAGCACAAGGCATTGCATATTGCATTGTCAGCGACATATATAACGTGTGTCCAATTGGAAAGATTACTTTTCGGATTGTTTTCCATCATCGGGCTGGACTGGGCTTTTGACGTAAGACATCATCCTTCTTTCAACAAAAATACAAGTTTGCCGTCCCCTTATATTACAAAGAATGAAACTTCCAGTTAAAAGGTCCTAATTAATATGAATATATTTGAAAAAGTGCGAGAGAGAATTGCGCGAGCATAAAGAAATCGTTGTCACATCATTCACATTATTCACATATAAGGAAACGAGAAAGAAAGAACGAAATTGATCTATAATAAGAAAGGATAATGGCTTTTTAAAAAAAAGTATAAATGAAACTGAAACAAGTCAATTCCAATTCCATTTTACATATAATTAAAAATAACTAAATTAGCGCTTAAAATAAATCTTCTGTATTATACTAAGTACACTTACGAAATACGAAATATTTAGGGATTCTTACAAAGGCTTCTGTGTAATAAGAGTTTTGGTCTTTAGTGTAAAAACTATGAGAAATGAAATATAATGATAAAATGAAACGTAGTTAATTGATGTGTACAGGGGAAAACTTGTTACTGTCACGTTGAAGTTTCCGCAAATCTTCTTGCCTGTCGAACAAAAGAGAATTTATTTGTACGTCCTCGATTGTGCCGTTTTGAACATGAAAAATGCCACGCATGCGGTATTTTTGGGTTACGTTATGTTTTCTCGATTATTTGTTTTTGTTTGTATTCGATGAATAATGAGACGACTTTTCTTGACGACATTACAATTTACAAGAGCGTTCAAAAATGATTAATTTCGTGAATACCCTTGAATTTTACAATAACACCAACCAGGGACGTCAGAAATCAAGAAATATCGTTTGTCATCTCTTTTTATGAATGTTTTACAAAAACCAAATGTTTGAATTTGAATACCAAACTACTAAAAGATTTTAGGACACTTTCATATTCCGGAATTTAAAAAAACGGAATCAAAGGGCCGTATTGCGTATTGGTATACTGCTCCTCATCACTCAAGTCAGTCTCTTCGTGCGTGTACGAACGAGTGACTGCTGAATTCCCGAACCGAAAGGATAAGGATAACCTTCGCTGCATTTTTTGTTGTTTCTTAATTGTTTCATCACTGTTGTTGTTTGTTGTGTACTGTGTAATTATTAATTGCGATTACGTAATTAAACGTAACATTTCATTGGGTATTACGTAAAAGCATGAAAGCAAAGCAAGATACAAAGAAAACAGTCTTTATTCAGCTTTGTTTTCATCAGCTTCGGAGGAATAATATAATTATTACGATGAAGGATTGTTTTGTCGTCGATCTCGACTACTATTATAATAAAAGAAGACCTTTCTCACCTTTCTCTGAATACAAATGGTAGCTAAACGCATCATCCCATCAACGTTAATGTTATGCCGATATCCCGCCTATTAGTGTCTATACAAAATAAAGCTAATAATTTATTACTACAAACAAAAGTGTAGAAGGCGTTTAAGAAAGTGAATGGATTGAATTCCCTGTATCTTCGTTTCCTACGGACGGGCTTCTGTGGCTGGACCCTGAAAAGAGGTTTGAGGCTACCGTGTTTTGTCTATGTGACTTACAATTTTAATGTCATAAGTTAGCTTTAGCTAGCTAATTGTAATCAATCCTCAATGTTAAGCAAAACATTCTCCCGAGTTATGAAATTGTGTGAAATGGCACTTTCGATTTCCGCGCTTAAATGCTAAATTAATATGACAGTTAAAGACAACAAGTATCCCAAACTTAATGACACGCGTTTCATTTCACTGAACACAAAAAATGAAAAGGAAGACGTGTTTCTTGGTGTTGGCCATCCAAGAACTTTAATTATGGTATGGTCATGGTGCCAGCGACAATTGGAACTTGGAAGTAGCAAGGGAAGCGTTGTGCTAATATCGCAATTGCATAAAAAGTTGCTGATTTTTTCTGTTTTGAAAGTGTACTGTGTTTATAGGTACCAATATGTGCGATTCCCACTCCTATGGGCATCAAAAACAAATTATTGTTCTGAAACATTTCAATTTTGAAGACACAGCACAGTAGATTTGAAAAACATTGTGTACAACTCCTCCAGCTAATTAAATGTTGATGTTGAGCAAAGGTTTCGAGCCTACTGACTAAAAATAGATACAATTGCTAATAAATTAAAGTGGTAGTTTACAAGCAGAGGAGTGTAGCAAAAAATGACGAGCGATGAGAGTTTCCTGACAAGTACACACACTTGTGCATATTACACATTGAAATATACTAAAGTATGTATATTAAATGTAGATGATGTATCGTATGTATTAATAGAACATACATTTTCAAAAGAAAATTATTATAAACTTTTAATTATATCATAAAATCTTAATGTCAACTATAAATTAGATAAAAATGGACTTGAAAATTAAATGTAACACCCAAAACCAAAATAACAGAAATGTATCACTGCAGTTACAAAATGTATCATCACTTTCCGTACAAAGCAAGCGGGAGAAAGAGAAAAGTGGAGAAAGTGGTGACATTCAAAGGGAATTTCAAACTCCATTCAAAAAGGTGTAGTCTTAACACTTTAAGAATTGTTGCTATTAAGAATCGTCGTCGTTATTATGTACACTACATGCTACATAATTTGTTCCGTACCTTATTACTGCATAATTAATTATTCAATATTGTTATTGTGTAAGTTATCATTAATTAATTATTATAAGAAAGCAAGCAAAAACAGTAAAGCAGCGAAATTAAGTAATAATTAAGAAAATCCATTGTTCTTTTTCTAAACAAAATTCCTGTTTAAAAATAATAGCAAAACAATATAGCCAGTTGGAGGAGCCAGAATATTAAATATGGCAAAAAATTAAAATATATGGTACAATTTTTAGACATTTTTAGAATGACAACATAGAGAAGATAAGTACAGAAGAATTGTTTTTGTTTGTATTAGGGAAAGAAATGAAAAGAAAGGAAAGGACAAAAACGAACACTTTTTAATCTAAACTATGTATTACGCGGAAGGAAGGAGGCTATTTATTATAATTTCCTCGTATCCATAAAGATATGGGGAAATTCAGATCTTCTCTATTGCGGAAGATTGCACCCAACCAATCCAAGAAATGTAGCATTGAATCAAGGAGAAAGGACAAACGTGTATACATTTTTGTGTACCACATCAACAAATTTTAAAATCTGCACACACCAACGTTGTTGAGAACAATTTTTGAATTGTTTTCAAAATGGCTAAAAATGAAAAGAAAAAGTTACATACAAAAAATTATGTGTATTACTATTAAATTTAAATAGTTACTATTACTATACAGTACTATAAATATTATACAGTTTCAAATGGAATGAAGAATACGTGAAGTTGTTCCCGTCTCATATTATATAGAACTTGTATCCCTTTTACCTTATGTACCAAAAAGAAAGGAAAAAGAATTCCCCAAAAACAACAATTACAACATACTTTATGTGGTAATAAATGAAATTAATGAAGTGAAATGAATCAAAGTGGCGAAGACGGCCAGCTTGAAAGCACCTGACTCACTCATTTGCATACGAGGAATGTCGCATAGTAGCATTAACGATTCTTCATATTCACGTTGTATAGGAACGCTTACGAAAAACCTAGAAAGAACCAGATCAAATGCATCTTCAGCATCCAAATGATCATGACCTGACTGGAGGATGATGATGAATCATCATCATTGGCACTTTTCCTCTGGAAAATGACACAATTAATGGGCATATTTATAGATAGTTTGCACTCTCTTTCGCTCCACCCTCGCCTCGACTGTTGCATACACTCAGGGTTACTCAGGTTTTTTTTCCAAACACATCTTGTCATTTTATTTTGTAGTTATACTTTTGTTGTATTGATAAAGAGTACAGACTATCATGAATATCATCACGTATATGATCACAACAGCAGTCATCTGCGCCACGCCACCGTCATCACCGTTCCTGATTTATAATAGTAATTGTGTTCGCGAACCAGCGGATGAAGGATTTCTTTACAATACGAAAGACTTGTAAATTCAGATTTTGAGGTACGTTCGTTCATACAGTGTGAAACAGACGTAGAGGAAAAGAAACGGACGATCATATTGCAAAAATGGAAAAGTGAAGGAGCACGTGCCCCTCGAGGGTCTTGACTGCACTTTTAAGTCCGACTGAATCTTCCTAATGGAAAAAATTTCTAGGAATTCTTCTTTTCTGTCAGAGTAATGAAATGAAGATTGCCAACGACGACTTCTTGTGTGAGTAAAGAAGCCACGCACACCGCACGCCACCACGAACCCCCTTCATTTCTGGATTGTATTATTGTGTGTGGTTGGTTGGTGTGCAGAATTGCAGAAGCAGATATTCTCTACGCACACTGGCACTCGCACTCTGGCACACTATGTACTATCCACGGTTTTATTAAATAATAAAGGAATGGAATGGAGTTGCTCGACCATTTGCCTGGAAACTTGAAGCGGAAATGTACAGAAGATTCTGGTAGCCTTTTTTCTTCGTTTTTTTCCCTTCCTTTTCTTTCTCTTGTGCTTTGTGTGTGCATTTTGCTCGTGCTCTGCGTTTATTCTTCTTTTTTATACTGTAATGATATTGATTCCCAGAAAATATATAGTCGTAGTCTTAGCCTTCCTTTTACCACCGCTTTCAGCTGCCCCAACGTTGAAAATAGCCCTTTCTTGAGCCTACTTTGCCTATTATTCCAGTAGAAAAAGTACACAAGTGACGACTCGTCCGTGCTATCACCTCTTTTTTGTTAGATCAAACTCCTCCATCCAGCTCATCATTTCGGATATTTCTTCCTCATCATTGCATGATTTTGACGATTTTGAATGGAGACTAAAAAGAAAGAAAGAACTGTCAAAAAATGGGGCATGTTCGAATGTGTACTCACTCAATCATTCACTGACTTATTCAGAACGGTCACGTTTGCATAAAAAAATCATTTTTTGCATAAGGCATAGCCAGGGATGGGAAGAAGAGGAGAATGTAGAAGAGAAAGAGAGAGAATCATCATGAATGCGAACGGAATGGATGGATGGATGGGGGAAAGGAAAAGAGTAATGTTCAGTTAGTCCTAGTCGTAGTGCAGGAAATCAGGATTTGGTAGTTGGTAGGAGAATGGAAAGAGACGAGAAGAATCCTTTTTTGTATGCCTTGGGCTCCTGGTCCCATCATCCATGGAAGAATGAGCAGCAAATTACCGAAAGAAAGGCATTTTTCAGCACGAGTCTAAACGGGATTAGCAATTAGAATTTTTACCAGATTTCCTGCTTCTCAAGAATAAAAAAATTGAATCAAATTTGGAGAGAGGATATTGGACATTATTAGACAAGTCCCAGTGGCACTCACATTTCCACGTTCAATCAAGGAAGGAAGATGAAAAAGACCCGGGAGATGAGTCAAAAGTCTGGATTGCTTATACATGCTGACTGGATATTCTTCTGCATCCTTTTTCATTTTTGGACTACATAATATACCTGCATGCAATATTGCATTTTGTCATTTCCTTTGCCCTTGCATAATAGTTTGTGAGAAACATGGTCACATATTACGTAGAGAGTGTGGTTTTTGAGGAAGTGGTAGTAGTGCTAGTGCGGCCCGGCCGTGGTGGTTTATGGCTCAATATGAAATATGAATATGAAAGGGCAAAAGTGGGAAGCATAAGCATGTTAGCGCATTTTGTGTCTGCTTCTCTCTTCTCTGCTCTCGCTCTCGTCTCTTGAAGCCATGGAACGAACTTTGGCCGCCGCCGCCGTTGTCGTTGTCGTCGTGTCAGAACAGTCAGAAAAGAACCGAAGAGCAGGAGCAGTCAGCATCAGCAACGCACATTATATTTCTTCTACTATAAGAAAAGTGGCCATATTTTCCAAAGTTTCTTCGTGTGAACACGATGAATAATTCATTTCTTATCTGAGCTCATCAAAAGACGACGCCTGAGCAGAGAACCTGCAAAAAGACGCTATAATCACACCAGTACTTCTTTTCACTCTTTATCTACCTAGCACATCGCTCAATGTGTTGTGAACTTGGACGTGTGCGGACGCTGTTCAACGATAATGAAAAGAGAACATGAACCTTCTCTTCCCGTCCTATCTTTTCAAACCATGTTCCAATTCCAACTTATCCTTCACAGCTTCTGCTCCATCCAATGTGCCAAATTCGCATAGTGTTTCCAAAGAGAAGAATCTCAGAAAATTCTGCTCAACGTTCAACATCACATGAAATTCACACCAAAGACCGAAATCCATTTTCGTAAATGTTTAATCATGGACAAATTAGTGATGCATAAGGAACACAACAATTAGGAAAGGAAATGTTCTTCAAACTGAAGCTCATCAAGATGCCCCAAGTCCCAATTGTATAAAATGGAGAATGGAGCTAATGCCTTCGGTTTTCATGGTCGTCTTGGTCTCGTCGTCGTGGCCCATTGTTTCCATCGTAGAAGACAAATGGTCTCGTACCGCCTTTGCATACTAACACAAATTGTATTTCCGTTTAGGTCCAATTCAGATTTTGAATTGTACCAAAGTTGTTCAGTTCGGATGGAGATAAGTGAGTTGAGTTGAGCAAGCGACGCGACGAGCCAGAGTAAAGAGCCTTTTTCACGTGATGGTGGGATCGTTTGCGTTTCGGAGGAGTCTTCCTATTGTTACCGTTCCAACTCACTTCCCTTGAAGGACTCATTGAGCTGCATATGTATTCCTGGCATGGCACTCATTCCACGCACCAGTTTCTCATCAAGGTGTTGTCCATGACTTGTGGTTTGCTTTGGCTTTGGCTTTTCCTTCCCTCACCATCATCATCATCATCATATCATCGTCCACCACCACCACCACCACCTTTCCAAACCAAAAAAGACATTGTTCAATAGTAAATGTTGCTCCGACCCTTATAACTAACTATATGTTCCACAGGTACGCATACACATATTACACATTAGTGCACATACACACGTATTTGAAGAAGTGATGCGATGCGATACAGACGCAATACAATAATGCCACAATGATGAAGATGATAATGATGGCAATGAAACACGCTTTGCATTCTACCTTTCTACCGTACATTGGTATCAAATATCACTTTCATGTGGTAAAAGGAAAAGGACCACGGACAAAAAGTAAGAACACTGTGTAGTAGGCAGGAAGAAGGACCAAAAAACCATAAAGTATAATACGTGACAGTTGCTCCGGTTTAATTATACTCCGGTCTCAGTAAATGGTTGCATAATTGGATGTGTGAGTGAGCTTCAACTTTTGAACATTTGAAGCGTGTGCTTTTTTCTACTCTGACGCTTTTACGTTAGCGTTCTGTTCTGGTTTAAGAGGAAAAGTATTAAACTTTTTGGGGGCTGGACGCATTATTATTATTGCATGCTGTGTTTATGTGTAGCAAGTGTTAATGCAACATTCACTTTATGTGAGAGTCGTGTATCGCGGATGCTGGTTGACAAGGATGCGCTGACGACGACGACGACGACGACGACGGTGCTCTGATTATGCTTGCTATGCGTACGCTTACACTTACGCTCCTGTCATATGACGATGATGAGGCGGACAGGATTCCATGTATTTAGTGTCAGCTACAATTTCATTTCCGAGAGCAAAAAGATTTTTCTCTCCTAGAAAATGTAATGTTGTGAAGGGAAGTTGGTGGTTTTGAGTAGGAGCAGAAGGTTAATGTTCACAGGATATTATGCTTGGTTTTTGTGAGAGGATTGTGCTCTGGATCTGGATGCTACAAAAGACTCTTCTCTTTTTCTACACAGGAGAGAAAAAGGAGGTGTGACTCTGATTTTTATGCAATTAATAATAAAAGTGTGATAGCACAAGAGGAACCAGTGAGCACGAACAACAAAAGTTGCTCTAAATGGCCCGTGACCAAACCAAAGAGAGTGTGTGGCCGAGAAAGAAGAGGCACTTCATGTCAGTGAGTGATATTCGTCATAACATCCGCACAAAACGCCATTTCTTGCAAGCCATGTTCTATCCTCCTTCCCCCAAAACACGGACGGGTCTCACTTAATGTTATTATTACTATGATTACACATTTTATTCTTCTTCGCTCTTCTTGCTGAACTTGGTTCTTGTTCTTGGTTGCACACACAGCATAGAGCAGAGCAGAGCACAACGCACACTGCTTTTTAATGCGAATGGCGGGATCACCGTGAGTGATACGAGTAAAAATATGTTTTTAAATACCGATGAGCATTTCAGTCCTGCACACGAAACGAAACAAGTAAGTCCGATGAAAAAAGGGATTCTTTAAAAAAACGTTGGTTTGTGTTTTTGCAACTCGTCACAGTTTCCTGCTACTGCAATATAATTACAGGTAGCAATGACCAAGGGCAATTAAACTAGTTACTTTTAACACGTTTGCGTCCGTAAGACTCTTCATGTTACCCGTTTACGACATCACACCTTCCCTGGGGATCTACACTTGCGAAAACTAAACGGACCTACAAATTGCGTATAGCAGTGTAAAAGCTTGCATTTTCGGGTTGTTAGTATATCTGCCTTGTAGTCGTTATAAATGGAAAACCTTGTACTTATAATCTTCTAAAAAGCCGAGATACGGAGAGACCAATTTTCCCAGACCGCGCGACCGCTTACAGAATGCAGTAATAGCAATTTGCAATGTCATATCATCATCGTTTTTTGCCTTTTGCCGTTTTGCCCCAGCTTACCCTGCCTTTCTCTTGCTACTTGGAGCACGAATTCAAAATGACGCGTTTGATTCACTGATTTGCATTCAGGACGACCAAATCCAAAACGCAATAGTGGAAATCTCATCGGCATGGCATCGGCACTTACACTTTCGTGAAAATTGCTCATTAAGTGGTCCAAAATGAAATGTTCTGTGAGGTGCATCCAAGCAGGGCCACACACACACGGCACCATTTAACAAACAATTGTAGTGCGCAAAGTCGTATCAAAAGGGCACATTGTGCTCTTCAAAAAAGTGTTCACGGAGCAGATTCACAAAATACAAAAAAACGATGAAATTCAAAAAAGATAGTAAACTAAACACCCTTGTGAACGTGCTCGCTGTCCATTTCACTCATTATGCAGTATAAATCTTGGCGTTTATTATACAACGATACAACTCTCAAAGATCAAAACCGTGATTTTTGATGCTTATTGAAGACAAAAAACAACAATGCTATAGTTTAGTACAGTGTAGAAATCCAGCAAAAGTGCAATTATAGCATAATATGCACAAGTGAAGTCGGATTGTTGAGAGAGACCCGACTTTTATCGGGAGTTGCATCACTCCCACTATGTTTTTATTCTTTATTATACGACCTTTCTACTGCAGCTTGTGTGTAATTGAAGAAAACTTAAATTAATAACGAGGAGGAAATGCTCCGCTTGTTCTAAAGGATGTACGCTCGTTTATTTGCTTGTATACCAGGCATTTGGAAGTTGTAAAACGTTTTCTAATGAGAAGGAAAAAATCTTTTTTTCATCACTGCACCTTTTGTATTTCTAGAAAAACTCTAATTTTAATTGTAGCCGTATAAATAATGGCATGAAAATTACAATAATTTGTATTCGCTTTACACTCTGTATATTATGCATTTCAAAACCGTTTGTAAAATGACGCGATTTGTACTAATTTCAAAAACGTTTTTGCACGCTTGTCAAGTCAAAGTATTGTTTTCCTGAGCATTTCTACGAAAAATTCTCCAAAAGTGTGAAATTTGTGGCAAACGTGAGAAATTTCGTGGTTTTGTCTCTGGAGATGCAAGCCTGACATTTACGAATACGTATTTTTTTGCGAGTTGCGACGAAACAATATATTGCGTTGCGGGCTCTAAATTGTTTTGTTAATAATAATGCAAGGAAGAACGTGTAGAGCAAAAAACCTTATCCTTAGGTTTTCAGGTAGAGTTTGCAGCTGCACCTTCCGCATTTTTAGAAACACATGACCGCAAAATGTTGTAAACTGGATTTTCAAGAAGGTGACCAACGACATGTGTGAAATTTGTGGCAAACGTGAGAAATTTCGTGGTTTTGTCTCTGGAGATGCAAGCCTGACATTTACGAATACGTATTTTTTGCGACTTGCGACGAAACAATATATTGCGTTGCGGGCTCTAAATTGTTTTGTTAATAATAATGCAAGAAAGAACGTGTAGAGCAAAAAACCCGTCATTTTAAAAAACCTTATCCTTAGGTTTTCAGGTATAGTTTGCAGCTGCACCTTCCGCATTTTTAGAAACACATGACCGCAAAATGTTGTAAACTGGATTTTCAAGAAGGTGACCAACGACACGAAGAAGGTGACTGAACAACTCAAACGTCAACCGCACTTGAAAGAACAAAGGCTTTGAAGAAATGCTGTATATGTCGAAGAGAAACGTAAAAGCTAGACCACAAGCGACATTTTTTCAAAAAATAATACATTGTTTGTAGAGTTTTATAGTTGAATAAGAAATGCATAGTAAAAATATTTCGGGGTGAAAGGAAATATATGCTCAAGTTTCGTTGTATTGTATCCATCGGTCCGGTCAGAATTTGAGTGACACGCACCTCTGCGCGCGGTCTGATGTGTCAGATAGGGAAAGGAGAAATGCAAGCATGAAATATCGTCTTCGTGGATTGGCTCTCAAAATATTTGCATAAAGTTACACAATTCCATCTCTCTTTCTTGATATCAGCAGAAACAAAAGTGAGCATATACTCTTATCGAACAATCCACAAAAACCTATACAACTCACTCAGTCAGTACAACTCCAAAGTTTAATTCCGAACTTCACTTTTTCTGTTCACTACATATACATAGAATGCGCAATATTGTCAAAACTTATAAGAGAAAGTACGTGTGTACGTAATAAATGTCTCTGCTGAGCACAACATTTTGCCAATATTGTTTTTCCAGACATCTTTTTTGTTGTTTTTGCAAATAGCTTCTTTGCAAAAATATAGAATGAAGAACACGCAGACGCATTAGAGGTTGAACGTGCATGAAAAATAATTTTTGCATGAAAATTGTACACACCCTTAAATTGCACGTTGGAATTTGTTTTGTAGTACCTTTCCAAATTGTGTTGGACGTACAAAGACGTCGAATTAAAGTTTTGGAGCACACGCCTATAGTAATAAACGGGATGACCAACCGGAAACATACAACTCACAAGAAAAGAAAGAAAGAAGCAAAAAGAGTTCTCATGCGTCTAACAAACGTCAAAATTCTATAGAATTATCCACCTGAATATGCTATTGCCGTGTGCTTTCCATTATTCTCTTTCTTTTTTGCCAAACATGAAACGAAAAGGTCGTTTACAGTTTTGTTAACCTAACGCTCAGTCAGACACGGGCTCAGATTCAAAACGTACATTTCTGCCCAATCTTGTCAAAAAATCTGCATTTTGTTCACAACAGCAACAAGCACTAACAATTTTGCTAACTAGTTTGCATTTTTTGGGTTGGTGTCCTTGATTCGTCATCAGTGTGAGATAAAATAACAAGATGTTTCAGCACAGAACGATGAAACGCACTAATCTTTTTCTTTTGACAACTCCCTGCAATTTCGTCGCATTTGCTAACAATTTGCACTTCCTGAGCACGGAGGATCGAGAAGTAGAAGGACAGCAATTCATCCATCCGTCCCTGTGTGCCAATTCGTTTGCACGCTTTTCATCTGCAAAGAGGAGTACTTGGAAGCAGTCTTATTAGGTAGGTACTAACTGAAATGTCATGGGCGTTTCACAACAGTCTCCAAAGCATACATAATAATTTTTGTCTTCCATCATCTACTAACATGGAGATCCGCCCTTTGGAACGGGAAGGAAACGCTCCAAGAGGCCGTATACGTTGTACATTTCCCAAAATTGTTCGTCTTCTTAGGCAATTAGACTGTTAATCATGAATTTTTAACAATTATCCTGTTTGGCGAAGCGGAATTTTTTTCCTTGAGGAAATTACTAAACGCTGTCAAATTAAGAATTAAGACAAGAAAGGAGCCCGCGTGGCTGCTCTGCATAAACTCCTGATCCGGACAATGTAATAGACGAGTACGAGTGTGTGCCGCCTTAATGAGAAATTACTCATTGTTTCACAATGGCAACTCCAACTAAGTTGCATCTTTTCTAGCGCTCTTTTCTCCCTCCAATGCGCAAAATTTGCCAGCTTGGCGTAAAATGCATGCTAATGACTATGAGAATTATAATCACGGCTAATTGTCTCCTGCTTTGCTTCTCCTCGTAACGTGCTTCTCCTCGTAACGCACGCTGTACAGACAAGCTGCATCATCGTTGTTTCTGTACTTCCTCCTCTCGTCCTCGTCTCACCAAGACATTTTCCACAGAGAAACACAATAGAAGCAATCGTAATTTTCCCGTCGTCCTTTTCCTTATCCTTTTCTCTCTCAGCTTATGTGCATTCCGCCTCGTCCTCACTCCTTTGTGTGCCTCTTGTAATGGCTACTTTTATAGTTTCAGTCCAAATACAGTCAAAGATGAGCTTTGTGCTTATACGACATATTAGACTATAGAGTATAGACTATAGCACAAAGTCGCCATGCCTTGACGGACACTGAAGGCAGAAGGGAAAGTCCGTATAGTCTGGTGTGTTTGGAAAGTTATAAGAACAATAAGGTTAGCACTGTACGAAACGATAAGACAAGACGGAACCTTGTACAATCCCCAGGACAGAAGGAGAAGCTAATCTACAATAATCATCTGAGCACAAGCAGCGCGGCGCAAATCACAAATGTGAACAAGGAGAATCTCCAGGAGTTTTTCAGTCCTCCATTTCCCCTTTGCCTTTTACAATCTTGCTGGAAAAGTATACATTTTCTTCTTACTCGTATAGCACGTGCAAAAAATATGTCCTTTCGTCTCCACTCGAACTATATACATGCAGAAAAAGCAAAGCAAAGTTATAGTTGAAGCGTCCTTGTATATCTTTTCTTCCAAGTGTAAAGTAGGCGCAAGCGAGAAGTTTTTGAGAAAAAGTGAAGGAGTCACAAGGAGTTGCGAAAAGTTGTAAAAACTTTTTTACAGGTTTATTCCTCCTTCCGTGCCGTGTGCGGACTTTGGGAGAAAAAAAAGGTTTATCAACCGTTTCAGCTCAGCTTTTGCAATGTGGCTTTTTCTGTACAGCAACATAGTTACATGGAAGTAAGTAGTTACAATACAACGGTCTGCATTAGTCTTGGAACTCGGAACGTCTTCCTGTTAATATTTATAACTTTTAGGCCAAGTTTGGTTTGCCTGAGCGTTCTTTTCTCTCCAAGATTGCATTGCCTTGCCACTGCCACTGCCGTACGTCGTGCAGTCGTACCGCTTCTGACTCCTGTTGCCGCTTCCGCCGCAAAGAAAACCCAAAACCGCAGGAACAGCATTTATTTTTACCTCAAAACTACGAGAACGAGTTGCCACAACGTTTTTTGTATTCCCGTACAGTACATTGAATCCGAGAGGTTGAGAGATTCCCATTTTCATATCCGTATTCACGTTTTTTAAATTTTTGAAAGCATTAAAATTAAAAATAACCGAAATGTTGGTTGTTGGTTCTGTCACATAATAAAAACTTGAGCTATTACTTTACTTTCTGACACTTTTTGCTGTCTATATCACACCATTTTCATTTTAACAGTTTATCCGTCGTCGAAGCACGTCTCAGGCAACAATAATTTTCTCAAATTTTGTTCATTTTTGTTTAATCAACTTTGCCTTGTGCGAAAGCACGTGCGTTTAAAAAAACGCATACGACAGAAAGCAGGTTTTGCATTCAAATCAGCTACAGAAAAGTGTAAAAATACATAGAAAAGTAAGGTAAAAGTGTAAAGGGCATGATATTTCCAACTGTCACTTTTCGTTGCTTCCGGTCGAACGGAAGGATTAACTTGTAAACACATTTTTGTGCAAACACTTTTTGCGCTGCTCTGTTCACCCGCAAACAACTCAATGCGACAGAAAAAGTGACATGTGACAAACGACGACGAGCCAGCGTCTCACAAAACTCCATCGTAGACAATGTACAGGTTCTGATTGTGACTTTACCTTTAAGTATAATTGCCACTGCCTTGTAGCATTTTTTTGCAAACATCGTTATTGCATTTGTCCTACAATTTAGTAATTGATAAGACATTCTAAAGATATTGTGACACAAGGAACAAATGACGATGGGGACGACGATAGGTGGAATGAAATAAATGCATTAGTCGTGTTTTGGTTCAATTTCCCTTGTCTCGCAGTCATTTGTTATTTGGTCAATTGTTGTGTGCAAGCATGAGCATTTGTCCTGTTCTCCTGTTATTGCGACTGGTGGTTGGGGTTTTGGGTTTGGTTGCTTCCGAGTTGAGCACGTTGCGCTGTTGATGAGAAAAAGGTGCAAAGTAGTGTAAAATACAAAGTAGAATTTGAAAACTGGACCAGTTTCACCCTCAGATTTTGATAAACGAAGGAGATAAGGAGAAGATGCTGGAGGAGCTGGTTCATCATGCGCTAATGGTTGGTTTGTGCTCGCACTAAAAACTCGGAATGTTTTTCTGATGTGGGTAATAAATAATGTGCTTGATACGCAGCTTGTAGCTCAAAGGCCGCTTCTCATTTCTTAAATACATTATCCGTCCTTCTTCAAACTCATTTGCTTCCAGTCCTCACACCACATCACAGCCAACACAGCGCAACAAGATGAAGAAACACAGCCTCAACAAGAATCATTTTTCATCATCATCGTTTTGTATTACGTAGTCGAAAAAGTGCAAAGAAGATTATTTCTTTGCACCGTCGCGTCCTTGTGGACGACGGCAACGACAACGACAACGCAACGTCTCCCGCCTCAGCCGATGAGCTCCTTTCTTTCTTCTTTGCTCTCGTGCACAGTGTTAATTTGATGACTTTGTTGTTTCTCCTGGGAACTAATGAGGAAACGACTTTTGGACTCATTTTTCTCGTGCACTTCCCTAAGAATCCTGTCTTTCGTTATATCACAAGCACTGCATTGCAAAAGTCTTTTTGTCTCCGTCTCATCCTCAGTCTTCACATAGATGTATCATGTTTCATGTATCAACCATGCAAAACTGACGAAAAAGTCCTGCATGCGACAGCCGATGTGTATGAAGTGGCAAAACTGAGATTAAGAATCAAGAAACCGGTTTTTAGACTCCTGGAGTGTGTTTGAGATGAATTTTGCAGATTTTAATGAATTCAGTCATCACCACCACATTTGAAAATAAATGTGAATCAAGACGACTATTTTTGTAGCAATCTAGAACAAAAATGGATGGGAACTTCGGGTATAAGGACATTATTCTGACAATTCTGGTCTGTGTTGCTTGTTGCAAGTGACTGCATGCCTTTTAGAAAATTTAAAATGGGGCAAAACAACTTACTTTTTAAGTAGCAAGCGTTAACGAGGTGCAATAATTATTAGTCTGCACTCGTGTTGTGTTCAATTATGTATTTTTTGAGTACAAGAGTTGGCAGGTGCAGCAGGTTGCAGAGACACAGCATTTCCAGGTGAAATGGGATTAATACCAACTACCTACCTATCCTCCATAATGCAGATGTGTAGACAAGGTTTCGCTAATTAGTATTACCTTGTGATTCTTTTTTTAAACAGTTTTAAAAAATGGCAAGATTTATTTTTGAAACGTGACTATGTATTTTATGCAGTCGCAGAATGAGGAGTTTTAGAGAGGCATTTCCCCGACATGATTTGCATGGATTGGCAAGTACAACACTGTGAAAGAGCAACATTTGCTGAGATGATTTGCTTACATTCTTGCTGAGGAGGTCAAATGTACTCAAGTTGCATTCATGTGAAAGCATACATTACCCGGTAATTTTGTGGACGGGTAGGTTTTGATAGGAAGAGAGGAAGATCCATTTCAGGAAAATGCATGTTCACGTTCTCCCGCAAAAACCCAAAGCGAATGAAACTCAATCACCCGAAGACAAGTTGTGCTCTTGCATTTGTAATGCGGGTCGGAAAGCGAAAATTTCACGAGTCAGCAGCTTTTGCTATAGCAAAGTCGCTTCACTACATGCTCCTTCAAGCCTTTTTGCCAATTGTCAAATCAGCAGCGATCCTTTAACTAATTCCAAGCAGAGTGAAGTAGTCTGATTGAGTCTTACATGGCTCAACGACGCAGTGCAGGACAGAATTGATTATCAAAATGAAATGCGAGGAGGACCATGAGGAGGACGAGGACGAGAAGCAGACAGAGGACCAAGCAAGTCGCTCAGGGAAATGTAATAATGATAGGCACAATTGAACCTTCAAACTTACGCAGTCCAATGTAATATAAGGGATTCTCATTCTCATTCTCAATTCAAATGGGAATCCTGTCTTCATCATGTCGTCGATTCCTCGTGTCTCGTGTCCACGCTGGCTTCCTTCCTCTCCTACAACATCCACTCACTCCACTATATTTTATTCCGCTGTTCCTCTTCTGTCTTCTGTCTTCTCCCACTACTTACACTCACATGACTCTGACTCTGACTCTGACTCTGACTCTGACTATACTACTTAATGGATCTCGCCGGCTATTCACGTTCGCATCCCTTCTCCTTCATGTTTGGCTCATCGTCATCACACACAGACATGGTCCTGATGATTCTGATCAGACGTCGTCTCTACAATACCCAAATCCGTATTGTCACTGTTATATATCGTGTACTATATGTACCCACCCGAAAGCCGAAAGGCTCATATTAGGGGACAAGATGAAGGAAACCATACAAATAATATCCAGGAAATCGTCATCGCATTTCTAATATCAATTTCATTTTCATTTATTTCCTGTAGTTACACAATTACAAAGTCACGGAGCAGAGCACAATAAGCAGAATACTAAAAGACGCGGGTTTGCCTAGGCTTGGCTTCCTTCCTTGTCTCCTCTTCTTCTTGGCACACGTACATGCTTGAAGATTGTCTCATAATCATGAATCTCATTTTAAATCGGGAATGTGACTGAAATAAAGAATTCCTCAGGTCGCCACAAGGAGGAAATTGTCAAGGAACGGGGGAAGTCAGTCAGGATGATGGTTACGGCCAATGTTACCATTAAATGTGAAAGAAGGGCTCGTTGTAATACTTATTTTGAAAATGTTATGTGGGAGGGATTCAAAAACAAGGTTGTTTTGTGAGTGCTGTGGTCATTACTCCAACTACTTGCTCCGATGACTACAACTTTACCGCTTTGCTCAAAACTCCAATGAAAATTATTTTCACTAAACTTAAAAGCTGACTGACTGCCTGACTCGGATGGTTTGGTTTCCTTTGCTTATATGTTTCTGTAAGTGCGATTGGTCCTACCAATTGGTTTCACAAGAGAGCCATTCCAAGAAAAACTTTTTCGACTTTGCATAAATATTCATAGGATTTGTGAAAATGGCTCGAGTCTGGTCTTTAGTCTTTGGGGAATACGGAAATAAGGATATACTACATTCTTGAGAGACTTCCCTAATAATCTTGCCAGTACTTTTGGGAAGAAATTGAAGGAACAATAATAATTTGCTGTCAATTTGTCAAATTGAGTCTTTCTGAGTCACGACGATGACGACGAAAAGGAAGCAACCCGAAATGAGACACAACATTGTATAAAGCTGAATACAAGTTTTTTGTGTGTGCAACGAGTGTGTGTTGTGTCTTCCAATTCCAAGTTCCAAGTTGGAAGGCAATCAAGAAGGAAGCAAAGCAAAGCAGCAATCATGAGCAAGCAGCACAGCACAGCTCCACTCACTCCACGTCTCCACTCTTGTGCTGTGGTAGAGCAGTGCAAATGTGCAAAGCCAACAGCCAAACGCAGGTCTCTTTTCCTTTCCTAGCCCCAATTTTAGCAGTCAATAAACTGGAAGTATACCAAGTTGCTTGCAAAAGCTGTCTATTCCCATGTAAAAACGTAATGTAATGTAATTGAGAGTAATGTGACCGCGAGGAAATGCAATTTAATCTTCTCCTAGATACATCAAGACTGGATTCCTATTTAGTTTAGTTTGTGTCTCCGTGGACTTCCCCGTCACTTCGTCTATAATTCTAAGCCCATTTTGTTCGTTGGTGGTTGGGTCGATATTCCTATTATGTACTAATCTGTTCAAATCGGCGAAGAGAAGACAAAAAATCAGTTCCGGGAAATCTGTTTTGGCTCTTGATGACCGTCCAGAAGGTGAGCGTCTAGCCACTTTTCCAATAAAGACAGTTGGAACTGCATTAATTACAATGGCAGTGATTACGATAACAGCGACAAGGCGAGATTCTTGTTAGTACAGTCCCGGACCAATCTGCATAAAAGTTGAGATATGCAGATCCTCGGACTATAAGATTTTGAGATTATTTTGAGATTTGAGATACACGTATAGACGTATAGAGGAGTTAATGGGGAAAAGGATGCGTATCCATAAGGTTGTATTGTAAAGATAAGGATGAAGGATGAAGGATGGACGTGGGCACGACATTATAGCATTTGAGTGAGTGCCTGAGACGCGACTTGACGCTCCGCGCGAGGTTTCCGTTTAATTCACCGGTTTGAGTTTTATAGACGCTTTGTTTCTCCATGCGCCACACTCTCCAATTGACAAGTTGACTATCCCTTTGGCGCACCTTAAGTGGTCCAGAAAGTCTGCAATTAAAACTTTATTGTATTTTCCTTCCGTGCTTTTGTTTACGACTCCGAGTCCCGCTTCAAAGTAAATGAAAAGCAGTTCGACATCATCAGTGGGAATTGAGCATCCTTTAACGGCCTGTGCTTAAACCTTAGGGCTACATGCATAAAATTGCTCCAGAAAAAAGTTAAACGAGGCAGGAGCGCTTTGAGAAGGACGGAAAGCTAAAAGCAAAACAAAGCAGCAAATAAATGTAACCAGTTTGTATGGCAAAGTAAAGTTGGTTCTTTATTTCCCCATTACATTCCACTATACACACTGCAAGACTCCTACAGAAAACACGTCAAGGAGAAGGAGAAAACATTCGTCCAGAGAGCTCCAAGGCCTTTTTTCTCTCATCTGGGTCTTACACTAAGTTTTATGTCTTGGCCAAAATCGTAATCGCAAAGTGTTTGTTTCTCTCTTTTTGCTAATGAGCCGTCGTGATTACCTACCTTTCGCTTCGTGGGCCGTGCCTTCCGTTTTCGAGTGCTTCATGGTTCGGGTTTTTGAGTCCCCGACTCAAACTCTCCTACATTTCCACAGCAGCAATTTCTCAACTGCCCTAAAACTCGAGTTGTGTGGGCATTTCCGCATTTCCTTGGACTCCTGGAACGCTTCAGTCTCTCGGGTCGAAAATGGACCTGAGAGAGTGAAAACGCAAACACTAACCAAACTTGACTGACACAGTGAAATACTCACTCCAATAATTACATTGAGGCGCAACATGGATTACGCTTTCCGTGCCTATTCCCTTTTCCCTTCCTTCCTTTCCTTTTCCCTACACAAGTCAACTTGACTAGTCAAGTCCTGTGGAGAAAAGCTTATTTTCCTCTTCCTTATGTGAAAACTAGCCAATGATTCATCATTTTCCTGACAGCCGCAAACCCGGTCAGAACATGTCCAAAAAATGGCCGTACCACTATTTCAGTTCGAGCAGGCGGGCATCACAGCAGCAGCACCCACTTGTCCCTTATTATAGATCTCAAATTAATCTCTCCAGTCAGATTGAAACAGTGAAAGCCTCTACTTTACTTTCCTTGATGAACTTCTTCGGACTGCTTCCTCCTCTTACGAAGTGAGCAACTCCCACTCACAAAATCTCTTTCCCCTTCCGTTGCGTTGTTCTTAAATATTCCTACATTTTCTTCAATGATATTTCCCAAAACAGTTATTAATTATTAAGTAACCTTTCAAAAACCAGACCCACGCTGCCATTGGCCATTTTGCGATTTGCAAGAACCGAAACCACCCAAACGTCGAAATTAAGGTAGGAGAAGCATTCAAATTTGACGCATTCAAACGGATTGTAGCTGTAAAAGCTTTGGAAACACTCTGTGCGTGTATAAGGAAGGGAAATGAGTGGTTAGAATGAGTTCAATAGGCAATAAATACATGGAGTCATCTCTAATTACAATAATAATGATCATGTCCGCGGAACCATGGGGTAAAATGTGACTCTGACGCTGCCCAATGCCCAAATCGTCCAATGAACTCGGAACATCAGCAAAAACCTTAATGTGGAGAAATTGTCCTAATTTGCAAAAACGGGAACGGAGATGATGGGATGGGAGTCACAACAGCGGAAAACTACCATTATCAACTGGTCAGGTGTGCTCAAATTATTCATTTCTCTGTGTGCTGTATTACCAACTCTTTTCAAGTACTTCCGAGGAGAGCAAATCTTCTTCTTCTTCTGCCCGTCCTCTTAAATGGAAAACGTACGCACTTATTGGAGTTGTTGGTCGATGTTGGAGCCGCAAAGGCTGCACATTGTGACTTTGTAAGTGTACGGAATTGAATGAATTAGACGGAAAGAATTGAGGGTAATTAGTGTCTTCACATTGGGGAGTCTTGTGTTTCATTTGTATTTTTATGTACATACTAGGCACTTATGACTATAGGATGCTCAAGTCTCAAGTGCGCAAGAAAAGAAGAAGAAGAAGAAGAAAATAAAAGCAGTGTGCGACTTGTAAGCAAATTATCATCATTACTTATTACCATTTAGATGACGGACAAGTATGGGAGACAAAGAGGCATTAGGCAAATTCGCCTTGGTTCTTTTTCCCTCTTTCTTTAGCACGGGATTCGACCATTCGATGGGATGCCAAGCACTGTGTAATTGTAATTTGTCCTTTTAGGTACGCATACGCCAGAGAGAATGAGGATTTGAGGATGGTGTGGTGGGAACACAAAACCCGTGTCTCACAGCTTCAACAACTGTCTCTTTTGTCTCCTTTCCTTGGGCACCAAACATCTGAGCTCAATGAATGACAGTGGCCAAAAGTCATTTGTGCAGCTTGGTTAGTCACAACAAGTGAACAAGTGTTCAATACAAGACACACATGTCACACATCATCCTAAAAGTCAGAATATATAAGCAGTGAAAATGTTTTAGGAAACTGCACATCTCATATCTCATCATCCTCGTCGTCCCTTTCAAAACACTATGTTGTGTGTTACATTCGGAGTTGAACTCTCATTCAAAAACTAACACTGGTCATTTTTTCCCTCATGTGTCCATGTACGGATGTCAGGTTTTTGGACTATTTGGTGTTTTGACATGTCGTTACGCTAATGGGGCACTGTTGCTGCTCGCACAGATGAACTTACATTATGGGAGATTTGACCTTTTTTAATTAAAAGCTTTTCTAGCCTTCAAAGAATTAGCACTTGTTAACGTGCCTTTTACTACGACGACGAAGACGAGTGGTGATGGTGAGTGGTGACGAGTTTTCTTGTTACATCTCAAATGAAGCCTCGCAAACTCACAACAAAGCGTCGACGTCGAATCGCGAAAGCCGTTGGCTTGATTCTTTTTGTTTCCTCTCGTCTCGTCATGACAAAGCGTTTTATGATTTTTCGCGTTGGAATAACATCACCGTAAAAAGCAGGTTTTTGATTCTGACTTGCTAAAAACAAATGCTTTCCGTAAAACGATGACATTACTCAAGAATTAATGTTAGTACATTTGAGTCGGGTCGTAATTGTCTCAAATGGAGACATTGTTTTGCTTCTGAGGAAATTAATGGTGCAGGTTTTCATTTGCGTCCATTCAAAACCACTTTAGATCGAAAGGTTTCGTTTGTTCCAAGTCCAAGGCTCCAACTCCAGCCCAAACTGCCAGTGTAAATACTCGTCCAGCCTGTCCAGTCGGCGCCGAACATTTTGATTCCAAACAGCAGTTTTGGTTTTAAACCCCACAAAAACGACTGGAGACCACCTGGTATCCTCAATTGAATGCTCCAAAAATCCAGAATACCTACATTAAACTTACAACTATGTCTCTTTCCTTCAAAAACAGGTAGTTTGAGCATTCTTAAATCGCATTAAACATGAAAATCCCAATTTCAAAGCACAGGTTTTTATATGCAAGAAATGTTTGTGATCAAGACATAATACGCCAAATTGATTTTTTTCTAAATGGATACTTCAAATTTACGTTTTGTATTATACTATAGACACTATAGTGGATTTTTTGGGGGATTTACCGTGAAGTACGAGAAAAACAATATTTTAGAAGTCGCCGTTCGCCATTCGCCGTATTTTGTCTTTTTCTTCTCATGTGGCCGCACTTTAAAAATCAGTTTACGGATAAGAAGCCGAAAAGTCTTGAAACGAGGAGCGAGAGAAGCGTCAGCCCATCAATTTCATAGTCTCAAACCACGAGCCATAAAAACAGTAATTTAAAATTTAAACGGGTCTACATGCGGTAGTTAGCTCTTATCTTGTTTTCTTATAGTCATAGTCCTAGCCCGGTGTCGTTTTTGAGAAAGAGGACCTCTTTTCGAAAATCTCCCGGCCCGACTCCGACTCCGAGACATTTCAAAGTGATCCTATCCAAATTCCTAAATCGAATCGAAAAACAATTCCACTTTTAAAACATTTATTTGGAATCGTACGTGGGCGGCTTTTATTCTGTAATCTGGAATCACAACAAAAGCTTCATTATCAAGCCAATTAGTCATCAAAGATGGAAAGAGCAAGAGAAGTGCATGTAAAAATAAACACTTTTAAGAATATTTACGAGGCGGGAACGACAAGCCTAATTAATATCAATGAAAAAAGGGTAAAGTAGGAACATACGGGGAAGGAAAGTTGGGGACTAGGAAAAATGTACAATGTGAGAGTAACAAGTAGTAATCAGTGTGTGTAGTGTACACACACGCCTCATGTTTTGTGGTGCATCAAAATGTTGAAAGACTCATGAAGGATTTATGGAGCTGTTTACTCTTGTTATCCATCTTGACGAAAACCTGTCTGTCCTTCTCTTCTCTCTCATGGGCTAATCTTACTAAAGAATTGGAGAGATTTACGATCCCACCGAAATGTGCATGTTGTCTTATACGGAGCCCAATGCAATGTTCACTTGCTAACTACTCCCAAACTTCCACTTCTGTACTTCCACACTATTAGTATCCAACCATCCAACTTTCATCTAACAGACTTTTGACATGACTTGCCCCAAAACACACTTTGGTCTTCCAATTATTTCCGTGGCCCCGTCTTTAGGAACCCAAAAAATGCGAATGTGACGTCGGCGACAAACCTACTTACTTTCCGATGGCAGAAGATGTAAACAAAACCAAAAAACTCCCACGATCCGAAGATGAAACGGAGAGAAGGAATGGGTTCAACAAAGTTGGATGGACAGAGAAGGAAGGCGGGTATTTTCCTGCTAATTAGTTAGTAAAAGTCCCATGTTTGACGCTGACTCGGTTTTTGTTGCAAAATTCAATGACCTAATGGCCATGAGAAATGCAAATGGTTATATGTTTAAGATGGAATGGGACTTGCTTTCCTCCTGCTTGAAAACAAGGTTGAGAAGATGACTCCGCCTTAAGTTAATTACTGGCGTGGATTTGATTATGTTATTCTCATGTAATTACTACCTTCTTCATCTTCATCTCAGACTCCTGCATCAAATTGGATTTGGGAAGAGTCAAACGCAGTAGGAAAAGTGACGCAAGAATCCGTGTAACGTAGAGCCAGGCCTCAATCCTTCATGAAGGATTGTCTGACTTGGATTCCTCGTTTGTGGAGCTTTTCCTTATCAAAGTCTTATCTTGCTTATTGGACCCCATCGCATCGTATCGTATCCTGTTTGGCACATGAAACTACAGGAATCGCAGAAGACAAAAAGAGAAGCTGGCAAAACTTGAAGGTTGATAAGTACTGATACATACTCGTAGTGTGTACACACTGCACTGTGTGCACCGTTCAAAAAGTGAAGGATATGGATGCCCTTGCCATCATAGGCAGTCGTATTGCATCATATGATTATATGTAGTTGGGGAAATGTCTGTGTAGGTTAGGTTGAGAGTTGAGTTGAGACTTGAGAGAGGAAGGAAAGGAGAGTAGGGCTAAGAAGAGGCAGAAGGAAAAGTCCATAGAGCTTCCGGGACACACACACATACTTCAGCCGGATTATTTATTGGGTGATTTTGATGGATTGGAATGGGAGGCGATGCGCCTCTCAAGAAGAGAGAGAGAAGAGAAACTAAATAAACGAGCCGAGGCAGGATCATCAAGCAAGTAACACTTATAACCTGGCATGGCATCATGGCTCATGGCATGGTGGCGTGGCATCTTCGTCTTCTCTCCTCTCCTCTGTCTTCTTCTGTGTGCCATGCCGTCTGGACGCATACTTCCTACCCATAGATAAGGCTTCCATTCCACCCAGAAAGAAAAACGGGCATGATGAAAGACTTGGGAGCATATAGCTTTCTAGCTACGACTAAATCTTTTCCCTTCAAAAAATACCCTTCCAAGACCAAATAACTAGCAAGAAACGCAAACCTTCGCTTTTCCCTTCCCTTCCCTTCCCTTGTCTTCTCAGTCCATTTCTTTTCCATCTTCCCACGTTCTCCTGTCTTTGACATAGACAAACTTACAAGAACCAACATGAGACATGAGCATTGCGCACTTCATCCTTTCCGCAAAGAACCTCACTCTCAAACGTCTCAAATGAACAAACATTACTAAATACTCACTTTTTGCCGTGTTTAACATTTCTTTACATTTTCCAACTGTCAATTTCCTATTTTATGTTAAAACAACTCAAAAGCAAAAACCACATGAAGAAACTGTCGAGGATGCTCTTTCAGGCTGTTCATTCCAATTGACTGTTTTTTTCCTTTCAAATATAGACATTTAAAAGACTTGTGTCTCGTTCCGTCAGTCCGTCGGTCGGTCATGAAGTAGACATTTTTCACACTTTTCCATTTATTACTTCAAGTCATGAAGGTCAAGAGCGCTTCAAAAATATTGTAAGTTTGTGACCTTCTCCTGAGAAGAGGCGGAGCCTCATTTCTTTCAAATTATTTACACTTTTTGATGTTAAATGCTTCGAAAGCCCAAAGCGTGTTGAATGTTTCTTTGTCGACTCGTAGTCTGTAGTCATTTTGGGGGGCATTTTCCCTCAAGGAATTACATTGTATTCGTTTATTTACTTCCAAAATGAACCGTTCTCATTCCACGATTCCACAATAGACTATACATAATCATTTTTGGTCAAAGTCCAGTCATAAAAATCTGCTATGCTGTGAGTTTTTTGAACGCAGGACAAGAAAGCAGGAATAAGGGAAAAAGGGCTCCTTCAAGCTCTTCAATTTGTTTTTGTTGATAGTGTCTGCAGCAGAGAAGGAAGGAGAAACACGAAAATCTTTGGCACTTTGTCCTTGTGCCGAGCTAATTATGATGATGATGTTTCTCTGATGAGGAGGCTGGCGGGCAAAAGTCAGTGCTTGTGCTTCATTTAATTTTCTAGCGTTTGGCTATTACAATTTCTCTCTCCTTTCAAACAACAATGCACACCTCTACAAAACCTGTAATATTTTACTGTAGATGCACACACGTTTCCAAATTACTGCTTCGGGTGGTTTGTCATTACAATTTGTACTGATTTTTTTCTCACCATTGCATTTAACTTTTAATGTTTAGTCTTTTGGGATTCTTTCAGAGGGAGATTAAGGAGAATTGCTGTGTAGTACTAGTACTAGTTGGATGAAATAGGACAAATCGCTGCTACAATAGGTCAAATTCCTAATCAATCCTGTTGGAAAGAATGCAGGTCACATTATTTGCTATTAGGTGAATGATGACGTCGACGACAGGTGACAAAGTGAGAAGACAATTTGGACACAATAAGTAGTACGTAAGACCACGATCCGTGAAGATTTGCAAGAAGTTGTTTAGCTCCTTGATGATCGTCAACTTCATCATCATCAGCATCAAAGATCTGATAAAGAGATCATGATTCATTCAGAATCAGACGGAGCAACCATTTTCATTATTCAAGATGAGCAGATCAGCCTTAAAGAAAAATGTAAATAAATGCAGGATTTAATACATTCACGGGCACAAAAAACAAGAATAAGTCAAGTCCTTTGGTCGTCTCACTGTTGATGAAGATAAGTACCCGGTGGTGGAGGAGACGAATGACGAAGGGACCGGTTGACTAAATGAATAAATAAAGCGAATGAATGAATGAGGCCGAGTGAGTGTGACGACACGATCGCACAATGCCCGTACAATAAAAGATGTCTTGTTGCTTTTATATTATGCATTCACACATGTAAGTAATGCTCAATATGTATTGAAGGTGAAGGAAAGGGATGAAGTGGAGAAAAGACGACAGGACACGGTTGGGGTTTTTGCTCATGGAGTTGCAGTTGGTTGCTGTTGCTGTTGCTGTGTGTTGTACTCTGTACTTGTCTTTCAATAATATTTGAAGGGTTTTTGGTACGGAGCTTGATAGGATTTATACGTTTTGTGTTGTTGACTGCGTACGACAACGAGGTAATAATCCTACATTTGAGTACGTAGAATTTAGATTCTCTTTTATAGTAGGATGAAAGACCACGTGGGAATGTAAAGTTGTTTGAGCACTCGCCCGACGACGTTCCAGACTTGATTACGTGCCTTTTTGACCCGATATACACCTTGGACATAAAAATTGTGAGCATTGTGCATGTGTCACTTGGTGCAAAAATGTTTGGTTGCATTGTTCTCTCGTCCTCGTGAGCTTGGGGCTTGGGCTTGGAGGCACCCGCGAGCCCGCGACTCCAACAACTCCAACTTGATTGCAGAGTAAAGGAAAAATGGCATTTTTATGCAGAGTGTTTGAGTATCAAGTACTCTTTTTTGCAGATCCGTGTCCTGTCTAATGTCAGATTACTCAAGTATTACGTATGCTACTATGTGTACATCTACTACATATGCTTATGCTCCATGTGTGTGTTTGTGAGTAAGAATGAAACGAAATCCCTTTAAATAAATTGCGCAGGATAAACACACACAAGCAGAGTTCGAAAAATTGACTGAGAACTGAGAAGTGAGTGTGGTGAGGTGAGGTGGAGTGAGTGATTGAGTGACTGAGCGAGCGACTATATCTAATATAATACTACGAAAATAACTAGGAATGGCAAAGCAGTTGCAGTAGTACGTCGTAAGTGTAATTCTGTTTCCCGTCGTTTTCTCAAGAGAAACTGGTCGTTTTATTTCTTACGGGTAGATGAAAGCAGGTTTGCACTTGGAGAAGCAGTAAGCAGTCCAGAGTCATCTCGTTTGAAATTTCCTGTCGGTCCTCCTAGTGTTTCCAAGAGGAAAGGGCGGATTTTTCTTCAAGCCTCCGCTATGCGAAGCATACACACAAAAGTGATTCAGAATTGGATAACGCGTCGTAAATTTTGATGCCTGTGACATTGTCGTCTCCAGCTGGTTGGGTGGGCCTACAAACCTCAGCTCCTGAGGTTGATTCATTTTTGCACCAAAGCGTTGCCTATTCCTTTCCTTTACTTTTTTGAGTCTCCTCAACTCTCACTCACTCAGTCAGTCAGGAGAGTTCAACTAACATTCATCCTTCTTCTTCTTCTTCTTCTAAAGGCTAAATGCTCTGCAAGTGGCAAGTGGCAAGGTTAATTTAATACGTTACATTTAGTACATTTTGGCTTTTCCAATATTTTTTGGAGAACGACATGCGCTGTTATATTATTCTAGTTTAGAGAGAGGGAGAGAGATGCGCTATGCAGTGTAGATGTAGGTAGACATGTAGAGTACCAAAATGTTTAGATGTGAACTCCTGCTGCTCCTCTCTCCTGTGCATGTAAATGTCCAAGAGTTGCTTTCGCCCTTGTAAATCATGTAAGAGATGCATTGGATTGCCAAAGAGATCCTTCATTGGTCTTTTATTACGTTGTTAATTGCTTGCTCATGATGCATAGTGAATGAAATTGGTTGAGAAGACGAGGTTCGGGTGGGTAGCACAACAACACAACATGCTAATTAAGTCGTTCGACCCAGCTAAATGGGAAGAAGGAGATGAACCCGTGACATGACTCCGACTAGGCTGTGGACCATTCTCACATTCAGCCATTCAGCCATTCAACAATGAACAACAAGGACAACAATGTGTGTTGAAAGATGTGAAAAGTGTAACTTGAGAGACATAACTCTAAAAGAATGGCTCCTTGAAAGTTGCATACTCGCTTCGTCGTCCGCGTCGTCATCCGCCAGGTCATCCTCATGCGTCTTCCCCGTCTTCTCTAAGGTCCGTCATGCAATTTTTAGTCCTTGTTCTGCGTGGGACGTCGTTTTGGTAAAGCAGAGCAATAAACGGCACACCAGCAACCAACCAAGCGAACAACAATGCAATGCTCCACGTCTCAACAGCATTTTCGTCGACATGAGGAACGGCTGACTGGAGTGAAGCGCCCACCTCTACTAATGTATCAATTGGCAATTAGACCAAACAATGTGTAATTAATGGGCTCTCTCTATCCCTACACAAGAGGCAAACAATGAAATAATGAAATATCGTGTAATACGACCTGGCATGCAACATCTTGGCCAAAAACCTTCTCCCAACAACAACACCGGCCAAGACCAAGACGAACGCTTTTTTGTCTTCCTCTTCGTCTTGTCTTCGTCTTCTTCTCCTGCTGCTCTTTCTTATTTGTTATTAACCACTGAACTCTCAAAGATAAGTAAAAAATCAGAGTCAGTCAAAAAGTCGCACTATTATATTTACTGCTCCGTTCTGTAAAAGGCAATGGCCGCATGTAAAATGCGATGAAAGCTCATGCATTACCCAAGAATAATGAGCTTCTTTGTACTTCTGACTCCTCAAAACCAATTACAACCTAACCTCTGCTTTACTATTCCAATTTGTGATCCTGTTTGCCCCATTCCGACAAAAAACTCTGCTCAACTGGTTCAACACAGCCAATTTATTGTCAAATTGTACCATTCTTTCAACATTCCACTAAAGTAAATGTGATGTGATGGGTTCTTCTGTTTCCAAAAAATGACACAACAAGTAATTTGGCGAGGCGTGGTTCCTCAAATCATGTTCTACATGGTATATATATGGTGGCACAATTTTTTTAAAAATGGAAGCAAGTTCCCTGTTCTGTTTTGGAGCTTGAGCATGTGAGCTTGATAATTTGGCAAATGTAATTAGAATAAGCTGGAGTGAGTGGTGGGAACGAATAGATTTTGTTAGTGGAGTAGTAATGGCAATGGTGTACGAGAGAGGCGGATCCGTAAGAGCGAGTGGAGCAAAAGCAAATGCAGGCATGAAGAGGAAGTTTGTAATTAATCAAATCCTAATGAATGACCCAACCCAACTTGTCACTTATTATTTCTTTTGGGATTTTTTACGGCGCGTCGGCTCCACTCTGTCCTGAGTCGGAGAGAGGCGGCTAATAAGGACAACAATGCTAATTACATTGAAATTCAAATTTGAGAGGAAGTGTCTCTCTCATGTTGTCTCCCGGTTTGTCACATTGTATCACAAGGGATTTCATATAATACAATCAAAAAAATACAGTAAAGTCTGCACAGTACAACACAGTACGCTAGTTTTCAAAAATGTTGGGACAATGTTTGCCGTATTAGTCGTATAGTAGTGACTGAGTGTGTTATATCTAATGTCCGTTAGTGAAATGCAATGTTTGTGATGTTCACGATGAGATTGTAATGGGTTGTTGTCATCCGCATTGTTTTATGAGATGAGACTTCTTCCCACCAAATACATTTGTACTCAAAATTGTATTGTATGTACAAGTTGAAAGGAAGAAACACACGTTTTTGTCTTTTTTCGCTAATGCCATTTTCATTGTCGTCGGTTTTGCTTTTGAGGATGAATGTGAATGTTTCATTGTGTACTCTCCGGTCTAGTCTCGGGTGTGTGTGCTGGGAAGAAAGAAAGTCTGGATCGTAACATAAAGTATGATAACTGCGAATGCATGTAACGAGGAGTGCACACGGACACGGAGCACACAAAGTCATTTCATCTTCATGACAGGCCAAGTACGTAGGACTTGCAAATTTGGCTTCTAAGAGACACCTCTTGCGCTCCGAATAACTCATACGGACGTCTTCTGATGTTTATCTGCAAACAATTAGCTGTGTCGACTGAACAGTCTGAGTGAAATATTAGAATGGCCTGTTGAGAGAAGAAGTACAAGTCCATACTACTACAATCTGTGCAAGTGTACAAGTTACAATAGTAGAAGGAGCAGCGGAAAAGGAGGAGGAGGAATGGCAGCACGGCGAGGATTGAGGATATGGAATAGACGGAACGAAGGACCACTCGAGAAAAGACAACGAGCACCTTGTCGTGTCACACTAATTCCATTGTTCTCCACCTGCATTAAATCAATTCACTCGTAATGTCCTAATGCATAGGCACCCTTCTTCCACAACCAGGAACGAACGGTAGAACAACAAGAAGAAGGCTCAATGGCTCCACAACTACCAACTACCTACACGCTCACAATCACAACAATAGCTTCAAAACAGCCGTGGAGAAATCTGGGAGAAGAGCAAAACACAAGAGAGCTCTATTCATCTTGTCTCATTAGGATTTACTCGTCATAACACTCAAAAACCTTTTTGTTCATTGTGAAATTTTGGTGGACGCCATGCGAAAGCGAATGCGAATGCGAGCCAAGCGAACAAAAGTAGTCATTTTGCTATGCATCATCAACATCCTGATCCTCATCCTCATCATGATGCATGCCTGTTCCATCTTGAGAGTAGTGGAGTGAGCGTAAGGAAAAGCAACCAAACCGAATCTCAAAACATCCTTTACCTATAACATCTTGTGAATAATAGGCGATTCTCCCTATTTTGGAGTTGTATATAGTCTCTTGTTTTGCCTGCTAATGAGCTTTCATTTGTTGGCAATATTGCCAATTCCGAGTAACTACAACAAGTCCTAATTTAATCCTTGAGTCTTGAGTGTTTAACTTTCAATAGTTTTAGTGTATATGCGCATACTGCAGTTCAGTGTAGTGATTTCAGTTATATATGAGAAAAGGAGAAGAAGAGCCTGATGTTGGGATTGTCTACTTGTTGTGACAATATGGAGTGAAGACAAAAAACACAGGTGCCTGTCAATATGTGTCACCTGGTTGATGTCGTTGGAACATGGACCACAAAAAGAGAATGCGACGTGATGTGGATTTGGCATGGGATGGGACGCAGTGAGTCGTGTACAAGGCTTTTGTATTCTGAGTATTTCTCATCTAATCCATAATCCAGGAATAGGACTTGAGAGTTTGCAGGACAAAAGGCACACGAGGAAGTTTTGGGCCACGTCTCGCAGCTTGGATTTTGCGAGGAGTCCAAGCCGAAGCACAATCACGCCTCGTGAATACCAAGTGGAGCACACACACACCCCGTGTGTTATGTTCTGTAGTATTATATTGACTATAGAAAAGTGTCTCTCTCACTCTCACTCACAACACAAGAGAAGGGAAGAGAAGGGAAAGCGAAAGGAAAGATGAACCAAAGGAAAGACAAGCAAATGGAGAGAGAAGTTGGTTGTATACAAGTCCATGTACAATAGTAGTATATTTATGGTTTATTCCTCCAGCACCTGTGCCCATCACAAATGGATTTTGATCGTCGTCGTGTCTCCCTGACGTATTGGTCGCATGGCGTAATTGCGACACGAGTCGTCATAACTAGTCTTTGGCCGCCGTTCCTTCGCTCCGAGAGTAAACATCCCATGTTGTTTTAGAGGCGGATTGTGCGCCACATAAATTCTACCGTTCCTGTGTGGTGCGTGAATGCTTTTTCTAGTCCCATGATCCCGTGCTCTCAACTCTCAAGCTCAACATCTCCAAGCAGTGCAGTGTGTGCAGTTTTATGACGCAAGGAAAGGTGCAGTCTCATCATCCTCACTCCAGCCATCCCGCAATCCTCTCCGGTCCTCACTCACTTACCGGATGGATGAGATACAACTTTATGACTTTGGGTGAAACAAACCCAAACTCCCATGCTTCCAAAACCCTCCTCCTCCTCTTCCACTTACTCTCCTTATTTATTGCCTATGCAAAACTCCCTCGGAAAAATTTACCACAAAACTCTTCTGTTTTGCAGTTTCAGTCACTGTAAACTA
The DNA here is from genome assembly GCA_019776145.1 of Harlomillsia oculata. Classification (NCBI taxonomy): domain Eukaryota; kingdom Metazoa; phylum Arthropoda; class Collembola; order Entomobryomorpha; family Oncopoduridae; genus Harlomillsia; species Harlomillsia oculata. The sequence continues at coordinate 8,695 of JABASF010000294.1, read as the reverse complement.
AAGGGTTGGCTAGTTGACTAGTTGGATTATTGGCTTCGATCCGGTCCTTCGCATGCAATTTTGGCTAGTTCACCAATTTTCTCAATGGAGCTTGGGTTGGATTGGGAGTCAAGCCGAAACCTTGCTATACTACACGTAGGGACCGACTTGGTTTGATTTACACAATCACAATCCAAGAATCCAGCACCGCACCGGCTATTTAATATACAATTTATGAATGATGGCCGGGGGCCATTGTTGAAAAAGGCCTTTTTTCAACATGAATGTCCATTGCTTGTGTAGTTTAGTTTGGCATTATTACTTCAAAGCGTTCTGTGCTAATTCATTGACATTATTACACGCACAATGTTGTAAGAGGGTGAACAAGTGAACATGCATATTTATGATGGGTTTGATTAAAATTGTAAATGTTTGTAAAGCTGTGGGTTAAACAGGGTGTTGGAGCCAACACGCCTTGTGAACGGGGAATAAAATTGACCCGCCTGTGAAAATTAGGCGTGAAAACCCATAAAAGCCTTCCAGCATTTTAAAGTGTGACATGGTGCATGTATTCTTGAGGTCTTGGTGTGGGAAGGATTCAAAACTGGAGATTCTTGTAAAAACAACCCGTGAGAAGGTAGCGGCGGCTGTCTTGTAAGTTGTAACTTGTCTTTGGCGGAGAGGGAGCGGAGGGTGTAAAAAAGTAAAAAGATTGTTTGGAAATGGTGTCGTTTCTTCTGGAGGTTAGTGATTCTGTTCACAATGTATTCAGATGAATGGACTGAATGAACCGTGATGGAAATGAAGGGAAGGAGAAAAGAGGAGAAAAGGAGACTTTGTGGCAAAAGGCAAAGTCGCCCTGTTTTAATGTGCCCACATGGCAAACACGGATGGAAAAAGAGAGAAAGACACGCTTTTGGTCTTGGTATATTAAAACTCCCGAAAGCCAAAAACTCCTGAGAAAGTCGGCAAACAAGGAGAGAAGAGAGAAGGAAACCCGACCTAAAATCAACTTGTGATGTGTGTGATGGCATGTTCCTCTCGCCAAAGTTTACAAAAGGAGAATTAAACGACGCAGCAAGAAGAGAAAAGAGAAGAGTCGACCCGTCGTCTTCTTCCACTAATAACCTAAAACTCAAGTGAAGAAACTCGAGTCGAGTCGTCTCGTCCGAAAAGGAAAACCCGGGATCCTTACTCCTTCATGCTTCCCGTCCCTGCTTGCTTCCTTGCGTCCTCCACGTTCCTCTCCATCACCGACGAAAGAGAAAGTCTCGTAAAACTAATAGTGAATCCGGATATTACGAATTTTACACACAAGTCCCTTCGCCTTCAATAAGGAGAACACAAGTAAACTAATATTGTGTGCTGCAACGTAACTCATCTCCCAAAACTGGGGAAATAAGCACAGAAAACCGTAGAATAGCTCAGCTCCCGGAGTTCTTCTTCTGGTTCTTCGGTTCTCCTTCCGATATGACGCAAACCAAAAAAGGAAAGCTCGGTCTGTTCAGAAGGTCTATAAACTCAGTCCAGACCAGAGAACAGGATCCGGCAGACTTTCTTTTCCTTGTCTCAATTCTTGCTGGGGCATAATAGGCTGTCGAAGACGTGGAAAGCGGGTGAGAGAGAAAGAGGAAAACACAAGTTTTTCTCCTGTGTGCAGACTGGAAGCCACGGGGAAAACCGTTGTGTTCCTAACTCAAGAAGAACATACACAAACGTACACATGCTTTTCCTCTGACATCGACCGAAGATTAGCCGAAGCCTGGATAAACTGCAACCCGAAATGAGAAAGAGTTTAATTACTTTCAGCACAAATTTTAGAAATGAGGATAGTCCAAGCCCAAGCCAAAAGCGTACACATCTCTTCCGTCTTCCTTCCTTTCTTCTCCACTGAACTTACTTTGGGGTTTGTGTTGGTTTCCGTCTCGACTCCAGCTTTCTCTTCTATACTCCCAGCTCTCACTGTGTGTGTGTGTTCAACTTTAATCTACTTTGCCAATTCAATGTTGTAGTTCATCTTCCTCCACCGAACACGTTCTCTACCTATATAATATAGGAACAACACGTCTCTCCAAAGGTAGCCTGCTCCTGTCTCTTTGGGACCGTGATGCTCATGATCCTTCACGTTTTGCTTTCCATCTCATTTTCCACTACTTACTCCCGTACAAAAACCAAGTGGAAGAAGCATCAACAACAGAATCCGGTTCTCGAGCACTCTTTGAATATGTACTTTCATTCTCATCCTCGTCATCATCGCATCTTGTGCACATCCACAGCAAACATCCACGCATGGATAACTATGATGAACATTATTACCCCATTGTTCCTTTCGTACAAACACAATAAACAACAGTATAGAAGGATTTTGTTTTCAAGTATCCCAGAACGGGAACAGGGAAGCGGAGACTTTCTCAGCGAGTTAATTGCCTCCCGTTTTCTCCAGCAGTTTCTCATCCTCGTCGTGTTTTCCTTTCTTTCGATCCAGTTAACTTGAGAGTAAGTTGAGCAGTTTCGATTTACTAGTTGACTGTCGACTCAGCAAATAAACATTTCTCTTTCGCACTGCTCCGCTTGAGTCTCCATGTCCATAGTCGGCCAAGTCTCGCAAGTCGCAAGTCGCAACTGCAATCAAATGCATATTCATGTTTACATTAGTCATTTTGCTATCTCAGTCAGATGGAGGAAGGTCATCAAATCATTATCATCTTTGGCTTGTGTACCATAAATTTGCATTTTGGGTGTGGATTGTGGATGGATGCCGTGTAGCAAAGAGGATGGAACACTGCATTGAGTTGAGTCCGACTCCTAAAATGCAGTGGAGGAAGGAGAGGCCAGAGACGAGGCGAGAGGAAACTCTGGCATTTTTCAGCTCATTTTTCACAACGAAGAAGAGAGAAGAAGGACAACAAACAAGATGAAACGAGGACGATATGCATAGGAGAAAATGGACTCAATAATCACTGGAATGCGCAAAGCCTTGTGGCATAATTGCACCAAAATTTGCAAACTATAATGAAAGTGTGGAACGTTCATTTGGAGGAGAGGAATGACACAAGCCGGCATGCCATTAAAATTCCTCTTGTAGGTCGGAAAAGACGCCGGAGTGAAACTAGGCTCGAAATGAAATGCATTTTCATGCAAGCTGACTCTGCGATTCTCCAACTTTTAGTAAGTGATGACTTTTGACTATTTCCCTATAGCAGCTGAAAACGCTCGCTCTGCCCTCACATGATAGTGTTCAGCACACCCGGGCATTTTGGCTTATCCATCCTTCATGTCTTGAGAGATGAGATGAGGAAGGAACCCAACTTTCTACTTAGACTCGCTCCTGTAACTATAAAACACCGTCTCTCATCGCATCGTCTTCTTGTTTGCACTTGTAGTAAATGCAGAGCGGCAGTAAGTAGTGAGTATGAGCAGTGAGTCAAACATGTATCGCATATCGCATCAATCCCAGCCAGGCTTCCTTACCCGCTCCAGCACCCGCACCCGCACCCGCTCCTCTTTTCTCCAATTCCGCTGAGGTAGCCCCATGAAATATAGAACAAAAAGCTTTCTCTCCTCATTCCCCATCGCCCCATTTAATATGGCCCTACAAAGTTTGAAGAGAGAACAACCTACCTTCTACTTCCACCTTCTCCTCCCACTCACAACTTACAATCTTCAATTTCTCCACGCTTTCCTCTCACCCAACCTTTAGATTCAACGGAATTCTTCCCAAAATACAACAGGTAACTGCGAATTATGGCTCGCTTCTTCTACTTTCAACTTGTACAATATACATTTTTTCTGACTATATTAAATAGCAATTATTTTTTAAAATCTTGAGAAATCGTTGTTCGCCTCAAGGCATTCAATGTATAACTAATGTAACAATAAAATTATTTAATGAATTCTATACCAATTTTGCCAGTCCGAAAATCGCTTTCAAAAAATGCATTCATCCTTTCTTAATTTGTGCAAAAGCCAATAATTTGCGCATTCCAAGCAACCAGTTCAAGCTGATCTCGATCCTTATTTTTCGGCACACACACTGAAAGATCACGCTGAGTCGGAGAATTGTAGATGTACATACGGGACACAGAACAAAAAGTATTGTCAGTTCATAAATTAATTCGTTGTAGTGGCCGTGATTTGCGTGTGTGACGTCATTTGTGCGGCGTCATTCCATAAAATAGGAAGGTTTGTGGGCTTGGTCAGCAACAAATACGAATACGGTCAAGACGTGATGTGAGAGGGAGTCAAAGAGTATGGGGATGGGGGGGTTTTTGTTACTTTTTCCAATTCATTCATAGATTGTTGGGTCTCGAGTCTCGTCTCTTGAGCCTCCAGACAGGGTTCATTTAAGTCTCATTTATTGCACGAAGGCTCCGTCACCAGTCACCACGGCCCATCTTGGAAATATGCACTGGGGCTGGAGGGCTTTTTTCGGGCAGAGCGTGCATACTAATTTGGAAAGATCTTTTTTTGAGTGTGTGTCACTCAGTAATTCCGAGGGAAGACCGCCCGATAAATAATCTCATTGAATTAAACATTGCGTTCAGGACGAATAGCTTAATAAGCCCAATTCCTATACTTACCCCCTTACACGTTTGTGTATTCTGCAATCTTAAATTATGCAAGTGATCTCTCTTCTCCATCTCTTGAATAAGTGAAATGAATGAAGAATGGGGCAAAGGCAAGAGATGGAAAGAATCAACTCCTCAAAGTCTGTCTTCTTCTTATCTAAAGTAACTCTCCACTGTTTTGCATTCGAAACCTGAAAATAATGTATAAGGAAAATGTAAAGTAACGCATTATATCCAATCCAACATTTGCGTTAGTTGTTAGAGTGTGCGCCTGGCCGGGCCAGGCCAGTCCGGTTATTCCGGCGATACTCAGTCTTATTGTGCCTATAGGAAAAATCAAGAATTTGCTTTCTGTAATCATGAGAAAAAGACGGAGGAGACGGGGAAATGTTGAGTGTGTGTTGTACAAATGATTATTATGCATTAAACTCCAGTTCAATTACGATGTATGCATATGAATGAGCGCAAACAAAGTGCTGTCTGTGTGCAAACTGAATGAGTTATAAGTTATAATACACAACATGTAGTGCTCTTTGGATCTTTGTGCTTGTGCTCCATTCCTATTTGGTCCAGCAGCATTGGACATTGGAGACTCGAGACCGAGACAGAGTCAGGGAGTTGATCAGAAAAGACGAGACGATTGAGACGATGGAGGATAGACAAGTCAACTAAGTCAAGCATCCAGCTAAGCTATGGGAAACGCAGAGTTTTTAACTCGACACAAGATCCATTAAATCACCCACCCGTTGAACTTGCACATACCAGCACACGAGGGTGAAATGTTTGAACACAGATCCTCACTTTGGCCCAGGCCGACCGTCCCACATTTTGCATTAATACGATTTCTACTAGTCGTAGTCGTCTCCTATCAGACTGACTCTCACAAGAGAACAACGAGCAACCAAACATTTGAATTGAACCCTTAGCCTGGGATGCTTCTTGCAAGTTGCAACTTGGGACATTATCATCGAACTGGGGGAAGATAAGACAAGACGGATGCAAACAGCGCTCACCGGGCTAAATTATTGCCACTTCAAAACAAAGGCAGCAAACATGAAATACCTCTTTGGCGTCCGGGTTGACGCTGTCTTATACATTATTAGGCTCAAACTCACTTTGCCTTCCTTTTCCGTTACCACTCCATCGTAAATAGTTGTACTTTGTACTTTTAAACGTAAGCATAATTACTTATTCTTGTTGTAGTAGTGCACAATGTATGTTCATATGCATGTGCGACTCACTCAGTCAGGAGTTGAATGAGCACGGAATCCCAAAGGGAAAAGTTAGTCTCGAATGTCGTCATTTACCCGAAGGTCTTAGTCACAGTCACGTCAAAGAAAGTCGTAAGTCGTAACATGTCCTAACCTCGTAACCCCACGGATTCTTGTGAATCACAGACTGTCAAATACGCATTTCAGCATCGAAAAAATTCCAGATTGTAGATTTGCCTCTCAACGTGATTGCGAATCAGTATGTACATTTTAGTGCATTTGTCAGAGTCATACGGTAATCAAACAGCAACTCAGCAGCCGGTTTACTCTAAGGTTTTCAACATGTATAATGGTTTCTTGAGATTTTGAAAATGAATGATTTTGAATGGGTGAAAGAGAAAGAAGGTAATAATTGAAGGGAGGAGAGCAGAGCAGAGCAGAGCAGGAGCGTGATGATGACATGAGAAAAAAGTTGTTTTGTATTCTAGTGGGTGAAGACGCGACGTTGCATACGGCGTTTAAATTTAGCTCGTGAAGATTGAAAGGGAAGTGTCACCTCTTGTTGTTGGAGGAGAGAGCGGATGAGGATAAGACAGAAGAGACATTCAAGAGGCACACTCACTGCTCCTCGGCATGGCACGGCAGCATACGACGCGCACAGCAGACACAACAAATATATGCTGTGCATAGAAATTAAATGGGGATTGGGACGATGGGAATGGGACGCACGCTATAACAATTTGCTGACAAAGGAAAGGAACCTGAAGGAGCATTTGAGCCTCATCAACAGATAAAAATGAGAGGGCCGGAGCCAAAATAAAAAGTCAATGCTGCAGATAATTTTGCATTTGGCATTCCGAGCATTTCGTCGTTTTACACACCTTCAATATGAGAGGGCAGGGTGAAAGAGTCAGGATTTCCAATTGAGCTGCCAGCGTGCCAAACGGTGGGACACAGCTCGAGCAGCGACAGGGAGCAGCCAGCCCAGAAAGATTTGCTTCCAATCTGCCGTATCTTCACAGTCGGTGCAATCTACATTACTCCTTTTGCTCTCAAAGATACAAGAAAAGAGAAGGAGAACACAGGGAATGTGGATGGATGACGGAGAACGAGTTGTGAATCCAGTAGAAAACCGAGAAAAGTCCAGCCGTCGTTTCCCATCTGTTCAAACTCCCAATTTCACTCACAGTCCCGGTTTTTTTCACTCGGGTCTCTCTCTTTGCCGCAACTTGGAATTTTGAGACGCAAAATGAATTGCAGCTCCACATACCACAGTGTCCTATACCCATCTGTCTCCTGGCATACTTTTTGAGAGATAGTCGTTACTTGCCATTACGACGAGGAACGGCGCTTTTTCTTCTTCTCCTTCTTGTTCGTTTCCTTTTCCTACTCCTTCCATCTCCTACTTCTGCAGCACACCACAACACATTCAAAGCAGCCAGCATCTTTCTCGTTGCTTTTGCCGGTATATAACAATTCTCAAGTAATACCAACACAACGGAGGGTACCTTGTCCAACTTTTAGCTTTCACACACACACTACTATTATATATCATAGCGAGTCCTAGTCCTAACATACGTAGACAGACATCCATAAGCTCCCAACATCTTGTATACTGATAGATACAGGGAATTGGAAATATTATGCTGGGCAGAAAACCCGGCTTCTATACACCGGGAGTTTCAGCTCGCAAGGTTTGAATGGGAACCAGAACAGTTGGTTTTTGTGCTTCAACTCACTCACTCAATCTTTCACGAGTTCTTCACTCTCCGGGACTCACGAAGAAGAAGAAATTCCTCTTCAATTCAATTGCATAGTCGGGATTCACGTGGATTTTCCTCAGCCTACGCAACGCACAATGCACAACAACAAAGGTACACAGGACGAAACGACGCGCTCAGGCACAAACACACACACACACACAGCAAGAAAGATAGATTGAGAGTCTTCTGATGCAAGCTTATCTGCGGCTCTCACCTCACCTAGCCCAATTCGGATCAACCTTTCTCTGTATTATGCACACTACTGTCTGAGCCAATGGAGATAAATGGTCCACGCGATGGATGGAGAAAGGTGAGATGCTCACAAATATGCCACACACTGTCCGCCACCAAATCTCTTCGTACATTTTCATACCGACGCCATGAAATTGGCCCCATCCATTCTTTATTGCTATGTAATTAAAACAATGCAAAATTCAAATCGAACCATAATAGAAGGGTCTGCACAGATGCATTAAGAGCATTTTCCCGATACGCGAAGAAGGACGAGGACGAGACTAGGCGACGAGGAGAAGAAAAGATTTTCTGGTTCCACGTGCCTTTTCTTCGTTCCTTTTCACGGGAAACTGGGAGCACGTTCCATGAATGATCTTGAGGAAGTGCTAATAATATGCAAAAGTAGAACATTCTTTTCTCTCCTTCTCTCTACACAATTTTTGTGGTGAGAGACTTCTTTTATGACTACTTCTTCGTTTCTGGAGCTGTAACTAAGCTGCGCTCTGCTCTCAGTTCTTGCGCTCACTCGCTCTCGTCTCAACTATCTCTTTTATGCATATGGTCATAATTCTCAATTATCAAAGGCTATTTGTCGTAAGCCATAAATAAGAAAATTAAGACTCAATATTTATGAGCCAATTTTGGCCTTAATGTGTTTCCACATAGATTTACTATGACACTCTGCCCGTGAGATGTTGCTATTCATACTCATCAGGCACTACGGAAGAAACTGCATCTCTCCTTGTGTAGTGTGTAGTGTGAGAGAGTTGGAGCAAAAGTATTAGGTAGTGTGGGTGAAAATGTCGCCCGGCCGCGCATCCAGACGCAGACGATTCACATAATGCTTTTTCTGTTTCTTTGCGTTCCGTGTAAATTAAAGTTTCATCCATCATGGAAACTCCTAAAATTCACTACCGTAATTTGTTTTATTTCCATTTTC